>DWIR01000011.1:0-10112 GCA_018248475.1 Parnara guttata | reverse complement strand
TCCCAACTAATATTATAAATGCGAAAGTAACTCTGTCTGTCTGTCTGTCTGTCTGTTACGCTTTCCCGCTTAAACCTCGCAACCGATTTTGATGAAATTTGGTACAGACAATCTTTAGACCCTGAGACAGAACATAGGCTACTTTTTATTTCGAAAAAAAGGGATGAAGGGGTTGAAATAGAGGTTGAAAGTTTGTATGGGATTTCTTAATTTTAAAAGATAAAACCATGAAACTTTATATTTAAGCACTTGATAAGAAATCATTAAACATTTGTTCTAGCATTTTTGAAATTTCGACCAGCTAAGGGGTGAAATAAGGGTTGAAAGTTAGTATGCAAGTTCGTCAAATATCACGTCATAAGAAACAAAAAATCGTTTGTTCTAGCATTTTGAAATTTTTACCAGTTTGGGGGTGAAATAGGGGTTGATATAATAAGATAAGACCATGAATCTTGGTACGTAGGTCTCAAAGAATGTGCAGAATTTTTCTACAAACGGAATTCCCGAAATTCGAACGGAACGGATTCGGAACTGGAACTACAAAGCCAAACTTTTTGTATACGAAATCTTAATCACTGAACCTAGGAACATGTAATTTAGAAGTTTTGGGTGTATCAAGTTACAAAAAAGTTCGCTTTTGAAGTTTAAATTCCTTTTAACGAATACTCTGCATCGCCGCCGCTGCCGTCGGTCGTCGTCGCGCACATTCGCCGAAGTGTGGCGGCATCTGCGGCAGGCAACGGCGCGGCGCTGTCGTGTGGTGGGGGAGCGCACGAATCTAACTATGCCTACCCGAACGGGCAGACACGTGAGGGCAGACGTCGTTGTCGGACGCATGCGATTAGAGAAATTTGCGCTATAGAGAATTACATTTTTCGATCCAGTAAAATTATTTTTTTTTGTTTCGTATAAATTTTTTATTAATTAGGTCCTGTAAATTAATTTTGTACATACTTGATATTTCTTTTAGTTCATAGTTAAAAGTAGGTAAGATAGTTTCCGTTACTTTAAAAAAATCCGATTTGCTTTTATTTCCTTTTTTTAATTAATCTAAGAGGTCGTAGTAGGTGTAAAACTAACCTAAGCTACTAACCTCCTACTTTTTTATGCATTGGTTGTAAATAAATATTGATAATTTAATTTCTTAGTTACTTTTTTTCCATTTAAACGTGACGGACGATGTGTTTAATTGACATCGCCGTGGGATGAGCGCATCATTTTTACCGAGTAGGTGCTTATTAAAGGTTTTTTTTTAATATAATAAATCTTAATCTGTACATCTGTTTTGTTCGATTCATTTCATTTTTGTTTTTCTACGATGCCTCGCAAACGAAAGTCCAAAGAGCTGCTGAGACCTCTCAGCAGACCCAAGCTCGCCAAATCTTAGATGCTGAGCGTCAAGCTTCGTACATAGCCGCAGAGACCTCCGAAGAAACACGTAGACGACGTTTAATTAATTCCGAGCGGCAAGCAGAAAGGAGACGTACGTTTACAATGAATACGTGGGAGGCATTTGCCGATGCTGCTTTTGATTATGATCCGTTAATTGATTACTTTAATCATCGATTAGTCCTCATAGGTAGAATGGCCAATAAATGCAGACACTGTGATGCACTCAAGTGGAAGGAAGAGACCCCAGGTATGTGCTGTTCTGGAGGCAAAGTATCAGTACCAACGCTTGGTGACCCCGAGGAGCCACTCAAATCCTTACTTCTATATGACAGCAATGAATCTCGGCGATTTTTAAACAGAATAAGAAAGTACAATTCTTGCTTTCAGATGACATCACTTGGTGTGGGTAATGAGGTCATCATGCCTGGATTCTCACCCACATTTACGGTACAAGGGCAAGTTTATCATAGGATTGGTTCTTTGCTTCCCACAAACAATGATCAACCAAAATTTCTACAGATTTATTTTATGGGAGACGAAAACAGCGAGGTTGACCGCAGATGTCAAAATATTGAAGGAGTTGAGAGGAACATTGTTTTAAAAATTCAAAGAATGTTGCACGAACATAATAACCTCATTAACACCTTCAAAACAGCCTTAGAAAGAATGCCAGGGGAAAATTACAAATTAGTAATACACCCAGATCGTACGCCAAGCGGGGAACATGAAAGACGTTATAATGCACCCTTAATAAACGAAGTCGCCGCCATGGTGTGTGGTGAACAGTTCGCATCGCGTGATATTGTTTTACAAACCCGTGACAATACATTGACCAGGGTGCCGGACACACACAAGTTTTATGACGCATTACAATACCCGCTTATGTTTAGCAAGGGGCAAGAGGGGTACCATTTTCAAATTCCACAAGTCAATCCAGTGACCAAGCTCCCCTTGCCCAACAAAAAAGTATCGAGCATGGACTTTTATGCCTATCATATGATGATACGCGAAGACGATTTTAACGTAATACAACGATGCAAACAGCTCGCTAACCAGTTTTATGTTGATATGTACGTGAAGGTTGAAAGCGAAAGATTGCGATACATATCTTTAAATCAAACAAAACTAAGAGCCGAAAATTATATTCATCTCCAAGATGCTGTATCGAATGATGCCAACGTGAACCCTAATAATATAGGTAAAATGGTGATTCTGCCCTCTTCGTTTGTGAACAGTCCCCGATACTTACACGAGTATACTCAAGACGCATTTGCCTATGTGCGTACGTATGGTCGACCTGATTTATTTGTAACCTTCACCTGCAATCCATCTTGGTCTGAAATAGTTGACGAATTAATGCCAGGTCAAAGCGCCAACGATAGGCACGATGTCATTGCCAGAGTGTTTAGGTTAAAAGTTAAAAAGCTTATGACTGTAATTACTAAAGGAAGGGTTTTTGGAGAAGTGCAATGCTTTATGTATTCCATTGAGTGGCAGAAGCGAGGACTCCCACATGCCCACATTTTGCTTTGGTTAAAAGATAAATTGCGACCTGACCAAATCGATAAAATTATAAGCGCTGAAATACCAGATCCTAACAATGACAAGGCACTTTATGATATTGTTATGAAAAACATGATCCATGGTCCATGCGGGGCTGAAAACCCTCAGTGCCCGTGCATGAAAGACCGTAAATGTACAAAAAAATTTCCTCGCAACCTACTGAAAGAGACTCTCCATAATGAGAACGGCTACCCGATGTATCGTAGAAGAGCACCAGAAGACGGAGGCCGGACGGCATCTGTTAAACTCCGAAATGGTAGTCAAGTTTCTGTCGACAATAGTTGGGTAGTACCATATTCGCCTGTCCTATTAAAAACTTTTAACGCCCATATAAATGTAGAAGCTTGCGGTTCCGTACGTGCAATCAAATACATCTGCAAATATATTAATAAAGGCAGCGATCAAGCTATTTTTAATTTCAGAAGCTCAGAGTCCTCAAACCCAGTAGACGAAGTACAAACGGTTCAGTCTGGTCGCTATGTCAGCAGCAACAAAGCTGTATGGCGCCTGTTAGGGTTTCCTTTGCATGAAAGGCATCCTACTGTTACGCACCTCAGTGTGCATCTAGAGAATGGTGAACGAATTTATTTTAATGAAAATAATTTTCACCAGCGAGTGACAACACCACCAAAAACCACTTTGACCGCCTTTTTTGACCTTTGCAGATCAGATGAATTTGCAAAAACACTTTTGTACGTTCAAGTACCTCGGTATTACACGTGGGATGCAGGTAGAAAATGTTGGAAACGCCGAATTCAAGGATCTGCTGTTCTGGATTGGCCTGGCGTTAAATCTGGGGATGCATTAGGACGGGTCTATACTGTCCACGTTAGCAACATTGAATGCTTTTGTTTGAGACTACTGCTACACCACGTGCGTGGGCCAACTTCGTTCAATGATCTCAAGAACTACAACGGTCAAACGTTTGTTACCTTCCGAGAAGCCTGTGAAACTAGAGGATTGTTAGAGAATGACAATCATTGGGACTCGACATTAGAAGAGGCTGCACAATGTAGATCAGCAGCTAAGGTGAGAGATCTTTTTGCCATTCTCATAGCGACGTGTGGTCTTTCAAATCCTCAGATATTATGGGAAAAGTACCAAAATGATATGTCTGACGATATTTTGCACAGACTACAACAAAATAATCCCAATATCACATATAATGATTTAGTATATAACGAGGCGCTAACTAAGATTGAAGACCAAGTGATGGCTATATCTGGGAAGACATTATCAGATTTTGGAATGAACCGGCCACAAAGAATCGGAGAAGTCAGTGGTGATTTAATAAGAGAACTGGACTACAATGTCTCTTCTTTACAGCAACAAATATCAGAGTCAGTTCCTCGATTAAACACGGAACAAAAATTAGTCTTTGATAGTGTTGTGCAAAGAATCTATAATGGTGAGGGTGGATTGTTTTTCTTAGATGCGCCAGGAGGCACTGGAAAAACTTTTTTATTAAATTTACTTTTAGCCCAAATTCGCAAAGACAAAGGAATAGCTGTTGCTGTAGCTTCCTCTGGAATTGCAGCGACGCTGCTCGATGGTGGCCGCACGGCACATTCAGTACTTAAACTCCCATTAAATTTACATCATGAGGAAATTCCAGTGTGTAACATCACAAAAAACAGCGATCGTGGCCGAATGCTACAGCAATGCAAGCTGTTGGTGTGGGATGAGTGCACAATGTCGCATAAAAAAGCGATAGAGGCGCTCAATCGGACTCTGAAAGATATCAGAAGTAACCCGAGTTTAATGGGTGGGATGGTAGTGCTGCTTGCTGGTGATTTTCGACAGACACTACCTGTCATTACTAGAGGCACTCCAGCAGATGAGATAAATGCATGTTTGAAAGCGTCTACATTATGGGTGCATGTAAAAAAATTTTGTCTCACTAAAAACATGCGAGTACAACTACATAATGATACGCAATCGGGGCAATATGCAGCTGCTCTATTGAAAATCGGTGAAGGTCGAATGACTACGGACGCTAACGGCATGATTACATTAAATCAAGAATTTTGTAATGCTGTCCAAAACTTGGAAGATCTTAAAAACAACGTCTATCCCGGTTTAGAATATAACATAAGGAATAGAGAATGGCTGTGTGAAAGGGCAATATTAGCACCGACCAATGAAATCGTGGGAAAGATCAATGAAAGAATGATGTCACATGTGCAAGGCGATATTGTCGAATATTTGTCAGTAGATATTGTCATGGACAGTGAACAGGTGACGTCTTATCCTACCGAGTTTCTAAACTCTTTAGAGCTGTCAGGAGTGCCGTCTCATAAGCTGAGACTGAAAGTTGGGGTTCCAGTTTTATTAATGAGAAATCTCGAAGCGCCGAGACTATGCAACGGGACTCGATTGCAAATTACGCAGCTAGGACGCAATATTATTAGAGCAATTATAATGACAGGTATAGCTAAAGATGAAGAAGTTTTGATTCCACGCATACCCATGATCCCTACAGATTTACCGTTTCAGTTTAAAAGAATCCAGTTTCCCCTCAAACCAGCCTTCGCAATGACCATTAACAAAGCGCAAGGGCAAACACTTAAAGTAGCAGGTGTCCATTTAGAGAAAAACTGTTTTTCGCATGGCCAACTGTACGTGGCCTGCTCGCGAGTGTCGAGTCCAAACAATCTCCACATTTTAACAAATGATAACAAAACAGCAAACGTTGTGTACAAAAATGTTTTAAATTAGGTCATTTAAAAATATTTTTGTACACAACGTGAGGTAAGAGTCTCTTAGACATAAGGGACCAGGATTGACAAAAACTAATTTCACGCGGGCGAAGCCGCGGGCGGAAGCTAGTAAAATAATAAAACAAGACGGTTGGGTGAAATTATCGGATCAATTTGGAATAACCGTAGAAGAATGTCAAAAGAAAATCACAAGCCTGTTAGCATCTCTTAGAAGAGAAAAGAGCAAAATGAAAAAAAGTGCTTCAGGAACCGGAAAAGGTGGGTAACATATTTTATTTATGTACCTACATCTACTTTAGTCATGACAATAACTGTGACAAGCAAGGGGTGAGTGTGAGTGGCGGAGAGGTCACATTCCACACGACTCGTGTGTACCTAGGGCATGTTTTGTTTGTTGATGATACCTTCACTATAGGCCATTTGTTTAGAAAAAATGTAAACTTGATTAGAAATGATCTTGATCAATGTTGATTACACTTCAAAACTGGGCATCCGCATACCTAAACAAGTGGACTATAGGTGCCTTCACCATTTATTTATTTATTTATTTATTTATTAATTTATTCAATTCAGTACATATTACATAATCTATATTTCAGGTGCAGAAGAAGTATATACTAGTACCTGGTTCGCATATGCAGCTTTATCATTTATACTGGACAGATATGAACCACGGAAGACAACAGATTCAGTTAGTATATTATGTATATTACATTTAATATCTGTTTACACAGGTTTTAAATATTTTTTAACCTATCAAGGCTAAATAAAGCAGGACATTAATAAACATTAAGCATATTCGTTTTGCCATGGTACTGCTCCTTCTTGCGAACAATAATTACTAATTTCTTCACGTATCTCTTGAGGAACTATTTGTGCTGCTTCTTGTTGTTCATCCAAATCCATTAAACCAGTATTTTCTTCGGTATCAGCCCTCCAAGATCCTGGTGTGATTACTCCTAAATTGTCCCTGTCAAAAGATCCCGGAGGTGTGTACAAATTCCTACTTCGCCGATTTCTTCGTAAGAAGTTATGTAGGTGTGCTATGGCATTAACTACTAAAGTAGCATTTTCTGGTTGCAATAACATGGGTTTCCGCAACACTCGGAAAACTGCTGACATAATGCCAAACACATTTTCGACTACTCTCCGTGCTCTACAAAGTCTGTAATTATAAATTCTCTCCTTTGTTCCTTTACGATGATGTCCTGAATACACTTTCATTATATTTTCTGATAATGCGAAAGCTTCATCCCCAATAAAATAATAAGGAATTTCTTTGTTCCGCATCGGCAATGCTCTTGGCTGTGGTAGATTCAAAGATTTATTCTGCATTTTAGTATACAAATTACAATTATTAAATACTCCTCCATCAGAGATTCTCCCTTGACAGCCACAGTTTATATATATTAAATTGTAATTTGAATCCACAGCCGCAAATAGAACTATACTAAAAAAACCTTTAAAATTATAGTAATCGCTTCCACTTCTGTATGGGGCTTGCAGGACTACATGTTTGCCATCTATAGCGCCGACACAATGAGGGAAATTCCACTGGTTATTGAAGTTTTCAGCCAAATTTAGCCAATCATCTGGTATGCTAGGTAACTGAAAAAAAAACCTTGTTTTAGATTCCTTGTGAACCTGGGACACAAGACTTGCAGGAGACTCGCAACAAGCCACCTGAAAATCCTGATGCACCACAACGGAAAAAAGCGAAGGTGGATGGAAGTGATGATATAATGCACTCGACTTTCCAAATTTTGCAAGACTTTACTTCTGCTAAATCGGATGAATGCACTACTTTTGGGAAATTTATTACTGAAAAACTCAAGACGTACTCTCAAAATACTAGGGCCTGTGTACAGCACCACATTTCCAATATCTTGTTTAGTGCCGATCGCGGTGAATATGAGTACATGTACCAGCAACATGGATATTGGACTCCTGATTCTCAACTTTCGCGTAATGAATCAAACCATGCTGGACCATCAGGCCTCCAAAGTACACCCTCACCAGCAGCAGTTCCATCCACTGCAGACGCCCAACTTTCTTCGCCTGAAGCCAGTATTAATAGCCAAGAAAGTGAGGGGTTTATGCGTGAATTTGGAGATCTGATTGATTAATAAACTAGATTAATAAACTCACCAGTATATTTTCTTTTAAACATCCAAT
Source organism: Parnara guttata (assembly GCA_018248475.1). Classification (NCBI taxonomy): domain Eukaryota; kingdom Metazoa; phylum Arthropoda; class Insecta; order Lepidoptera; family Hesperiidae; genus Parnara; species Parnara guttata. The sequence goes on along the minus strand of DWIR01000011.1, from coordinate 2,262 downwards.
TATAGCTTCACTCACTTCTTTGATAATACAACTTATAATCTGATTGGACATTCTAAAAGTAACCTGCAAGCTTGAATAAGAATCACCAGATGCGTAAAATCGTAACGTAACAGCTAATCTTTCTTGCACTGTTATTGCTTGTCTATAATTAGTATCTTCTTTTTTAACATATGGTCCAATGAGATTTATGAAGTGTTCAAAATCCGAAGAAGAGATTCTTAAAAACATTTTAAGTTTACTTATGGGTCGGTTGATTGTTTCTAAAATATCCAAACCGCCTGTATTTTGCCGGTTTTGATATAATTCATGACACCAATATCGTTTCTTCTGTGTTTTTTTTTTACGTAAATAACAATGTCGAATTAATATTGCCGCACTCAGCACAACGACCGCTTCGTCTGACATCTTGCTATGAAATGCTGAAAATGCTCAAAGTCGAATCAATATTACATTACACGCAAATACTCGTCAGTCAGGGAGGTAGAATTGTAATGTAATGCTCAAAGACGAATCTATAATGTTACAGTACACGTGAATGCTCCCGGTGAGGGAGCACCCTTAGTAGCAATCGGTGTATGCAGAACTCTCCATTTGTTTGTTAGAATGCCGAATGCACATTCCACGCATCTCCTAGCCCGACTATGACGATAATTGTAAATTCGCTCTTCCTTATTTAAACTTTTATTAGGAAAAGGCCTCAAAATATGCTTTTGCAATCCAAATGCCTCATCTCCAAGAAACACGAAAGGTTGGGGCAATCCATTTGAATTAGGCAATTTAATAGAGTTAGGGATCTTCAGAGACCCACGAGCCAATTTTTTGCCAAAAGCACTTTCTTTAAATATATTACTGTCAGCATTGCGTCCACAAGCACCAACATCAATAGCTATAAAAGAACAGTTTGCATCTGCTACCGCTAACAGAACAATTGAGAAGAACTTCTTATAATTAAAATAGTTAGACCCACTTTTTGGTGGTTTTCGAATACGGATATGCTTGCCATCGATAGATCCTATACAATTAGGATAGTTTGTTTTTTTATAATATCGTTTTGCTATTTCTAGCCACAATTCTTCAGAAGGTTCCGGCATTTCCTGTGGCTGTAAAAGATCCCATATAATGCATGCAGTTTCATTTATTATTTTCGATACCGTCGATTTTCCAACAAGAAACTCTTGGGCAATTTTTCTGTAACTTAGTCCAGTTGACAGGAATCTGGAAAGAATAATGAACTACCGATTATTTTTGTTTCAGTAAAAGACCTACAAAAAAAATGGAAGGGGCTGCGCGACTATCACACCAGAGAAAAAAATAAGGATTCCTCACTCAAAAGCGGAAGTGGGGCACCAAGAAAACGCAAGACGCCATACTTGAATATGTTGCAGTTTTTAAATATTTCTAGAGTTAGCAACCAGACATCTAGCAACATTAGCGCCGGGTCGTCTAGCAACAGTAGCGCTATGTTTGATGAAAATGATTCTACTAACTCAGTAGCCAATCTCAGCACACCAAAAAAGATGACTGTGTTTCAGGAGGCACTACTTAAATCGATGGATAAAAAAAGAGAAACCGATCCAGATATGAACTTTCTACTAAATATTTTACCGGAAATGAAGACAATGTCCCCAACACAGAATTTTGAATTTCGGTTCGAAGTGATGAAACTTATTAAAAATATAAAATATAATGTACACAATAATTATGACGGCGCTCTGATGCAAACTGGATGGACGAATGCCAATAACTACCCACATCAGTACGGCTATATGAGTGGAAGCAGTACACCAAATGTGCAAAACTATCCTTCAACCTCAAACAACTACAACCCAGTTGGCAGCAGCAGCATTCGAAGTCCTCGAAACAGTCCATCACATAGCTCTACAGGTTCTTCAGTGGAAGTAGAAGACATAGAAGCAATATTGCAAGGCGGCTCAGATCACATTGAGGATGACGAATGACTGATTACCTACTTAATGTTACCATGTTAGTTCCTAATCCAATTTAATAAGACTGTAATTTTGAAAAGTGATTGTTAAATTAAAAACTAGAATAATACTAACATTATAAATGCGATGTATGTTTGTAGGTTTGTTTGTTTGTACCTCTATAGCGAGCCAACAACGCAGCCAATTGTCTTGAAATAGAACATGAGCGATTAACATTATAGGCTACTTTTTATCCCGATATTTCTACAGGATCAGGAGCAGCGGCACTTAAAATTTTAGTATATTAAGTTGTTACAAACTACAAACATTGCTGATT
>DWIR01000010.1:0-10189 GCA_018248475.1 Parnara guttata | reverse complement strand
GTCACCCATCCAGGTAGGTACCGACCGCGCCCGACGTAGCTTTGTCGATCGCTTGCGTGACACAAGTAGCGGGGCTATGAGCGCTACGCATGTTTATATTTATTTTAAGTCAAATTTCACGCGAGTATAGGGACCCCTAGCCCAGTAGCGGGACGGATATGGGTTATAATGATGATGATGATTACCATAAGTGTAAAGTCTATCATTCAACGCTCTCTTTACTTGATACCTTTCTTTTTTAACTCTAACTAGTAAAAAGTATGTTACTACAGGTTATTTATGGAATAATATTGATGAAATAATCTATATAAATTTCCGCGTATAGATACTTCAACAAAATAAATAGGTGGATAGTTATCAGGTAATAAAATGTGCTCTTGACTCTGCCCACGTAAAAAGTATAATAATAATAATAATAATAATAATAATAAGCCCCCCAAAGTCCAACCGTACGTCCGAATCGAACACCTGATTCACGTGGGGGGCGGACACGTGATAAAAAATACTGGCACGGCTAACACGGCACTGGTGACCCATATATCATGGAGACTAGGTCAAAGAGTAAACGTATAGGGCCGCTTCCCGGGGGTAATCGCCGGGGCACACCTGGAGCTGACGCTGGGTGTCACAGCATGCGAACCGTCAGTGGAGAGGAGTTGAGTGGGCGGACTCCCTCCGGGTATCCCGAAGATACTACAGCTTACCACACAGATAACAATAGCAGTTTAAATTCACCCGTAACAATACATGAACCATTTAGTCCATCTACTGCATCATACATACCATCACCGGTGTCTTCATTAGGCGAAAACTTGCGTGAAACACCTACCCCAGTCTTAAGTGTTGCGCAGGAGGCTAATGCCTTTTTACCTGCGTCCACCAAGGCTGGGAAACCCCGAGTGCGCATGAAGTGGAGTAAAGAAACAAACATATTCATTATGCGCACTTATTACTACATTACCAAATTAGAAACAGACATGACCACATATAGAAAACAATTGCATGAACTTTTTTCACATCAATATCCAGAGATCCAAGTAACAGAACAAAGAATTTCCGATCAAAGAAGAACCATTGTAAGAAATAGACTATTGCCGCTAGATGTAATAAATCAAATAAAGGAAGAAGTTCGTAGAAATTTAGAATTAAATATTAATGATCCGGACATAGAGAGCAGACCTCGCACCCAACATGCCACAATAACACCTTCTCATATTCCATCTATAACGCAAACTCAACAGGATAATCATACTGAAAGATTACACATTTCGACCCAAACATTAAATGAAACCTTAACACTTGAAAATGACATAGATATTTTAGTAGATTGCAATCCCTCAAAAGAACAATTAGCAGATGTATTAAATACCAAATTAAGAACGGCCATAATAAAATACTCTGGAATGGATCCCAGTAAAAGACCAAAATTACCTAAATTAAAATACAGCTATAAACTCAATCATTTAATCAATATATTTAATCAATTTATTATTCACCAATTCATCTCTAATGAAACACAAATCACAGATATACACAGTCTTGTTTATTGTATAGCAGTAGTTATAGCAGAAGAACTAGAATACAAAATAAGAGAAAATGCAAATCCTACTGGACCGAAAATCAATAAACCCTCATGGGAAATAAGGCTAGAAAGAGATGTTGAAAAACTCAGGGCAGATATTGGTCGAGTTACTCAATATATTAACAACAATAGATCAAATAGGATAGTTAAGAAAGTAGAACAAATATTCAAGAAAAGACTGAGGCACACTACATACGAAAATAATAACAAAACACCTGAAGAATTTTTAGATACTTTAAAACAAAACTTAATAATTAAAGCAAATAGACTAAAAAGATATAAGAAAGCACAGCAGAGGAAAAACGACAATATATTATTTACAGCCAACGAAAAGATATTTTACAGAAACTTAGGAAAACCTAAAAACAACACTAATACAAGTGAAAACACAGAAGCACCAACTCAAATAGAATTAGAAAGATTTTGGTCAGATATGTGGGAGCAAGAAATACAACATAATGATAAAGCACATTGGATTGAACAAGAAGAAAGTAGATGGAGCTCTGTAAAGGAAATGGAATTTGAGGAAGTCACCGAGGAAGATATAAGAAATGTTACAGCTCGTCTGCATAACTGGAAATCACCTGGTATAGATAGAATACACAATTTTTGGTACAAGAAACTAACATCTTTACATAAATGCTTAGCTAAAAACTTAACACATATAATATTAGGGAAGCAAAATATACCACACTTTTTAGCTACAGGAATAACGTACATGCTACCAAAGAACACATTTACATCAGAACCATCTCAATACCGACCGATCACATGCTTACCCACTATATACAAGATCCTTACATCAGTAATAACTAAAAAAATTAATGTCCACATTGAACACAACCACATCATAGCTGAGGAACAAAAAGGTTGCCGACGGGGACATATGGGATGCAAAGAGCAACTCGTAATAGACTCTACAATACATAAACAAGCTTCAACCAAAAATAAAAATCTACATTGTACATATATTGATTATAAAAAGGCATTTGATAGTATTCCACATTCTTGGCTATTAAAAATATTACAAATATATAAAATTTCTCCAAACATAATTAATTTCATACGCAATATTATACCACATTGGAAAACATCATTACACTTAAATAACAATAATCAAGTAATCACAACCAGAACAATATATATAAAGAAAGGCATCTATCAAGGTGATTCGTTGAGTCCCCTGTGGTTCTGCCTGGCAATGAACCCTTTATCATATTTATTACAACAATGTCATGCTGGATATAATATTGACGGTAAAAATAAAGAAAAAGCTATTTCACATCTCATTTATATGGACGACATAAAACTATACTCAAAAACACAAAAGGAAATGCAAACACTAATAGAAACAACGACAGAGTTTAGTAGAGATATTAATATGGAATTTGGGGTAGATAAGTGCAGAACATTACACATAATTAGAGGTAAGATTCAGCCAGGCGACTATGCAATAAACGAATTCACTAATATAACAGCAATGGAAGCTACTGATATGTATAAATATTTAGGATACAACCAACTCAAAGGTCTTGATCATACACAAATCAAACAAACTCTGACTACTGAATACAAGAGAAGGATGCATTCCATTTGTAATAGGCAACTTTCTGGAAAAAATATCATAAAAGCACTTAATACCTATGCAGTTCCGATACTAACATACTCATTTGGAGTTATAAAATGGTCTAATACCGACATAAATGCGATAGAACGTATGACACGAACTACACTGACAAAACATAAATATTTGCACCCAAAATCAGCCATAGAAAGACTGACGATAAAAAGAGATCGTGGAGGTAGAGGTTTTATAGATGTACATCAGCTCTGGCAAAAACAAATCCAAAACCTACAACACTTCTTTCATACTAAATCTCAAACTAGTAATATACACAAAGTAATACTTCAGAACGACATAAATTACACACCGTTAAACTTAAGTGAATATAATAAAAATGTAGGAAATATTGACAGCAGTGATCCCCAAATAGGTAAAATAGACAGATGGAAAAAGAAAACACTTCATGGACGACACCCACACGACCTAGAACAAACACATATCGACCCAATAGCATCCAATAAGTGGCTTAAGATAGGTAACTTATTCCCAGAAACCGAAGGATTTATCATAGCCATACAAGACCAGGTTATAAACACCAAGAACTATAGGAAATTTATCACAAAGGATAATTCCATCAAAGATGATAAATGTCGTAAGTGCCATACTCAACCAGAAACTATACAACATATAACCGGCGCATGTACTGTACTTACACAAACAGACTACACACACAGACATAATCAAATAGTTAACATTATACACCAAAAATTAGCATTAAAACACAATCTCATACAATACACAAATACTCCCTATTATAAATACATACCATCTACGGTACTAGAAAATAATACACACAAACTATACTACGATAGAACTATACTTACCGATAAGACCATATATTGCAATAGACCGGACATAACTCTAATAGATAAAATTAACAATACCACTTACCTGATAGATGTCGCCGTCCCTAACACGCACAATATACAAAAGACTATATCTGAAAAAATAAGTAAATACACAGAACTGAAAGAAGAAGTAGCAAGAATCTGGAAACAAAAAAAAGTATACATAGTGCCTATAGTGCTCTCCACTACCGGAGTTATACCGAAACATCTCCATCTCAGTCTAAAACTAATAGATCTTAAAGAAAACCTATATATGATATTACAGAAAGCCGCTATCCTTAATACCTGTAGAATTGTGAGAAAGTTCCTGCAATTGGAAGAGAATGAGGATTAATATATATTGTGTTATAAATATATTATATAGAATTTAAAAAAATCAAAAAAAAAAAAAAAAAACATCTAATACTAATACACTACACTAAACTACACCTCACACTACATTTACTTGGCCTCGGCCCGTAAATATAGTCGAACCAGTAATATACTGAGAAAACGTTAAGTTTAAGGAAATAATAATAATATTTATTTATTTCTCACTACAATATATAGGTAATACAATAACAGTCTTAGAGTTACATAATTCAGGTCGACATATATTGCAGGAGACTGGTGCCTAAGCTAGGCTCGAGGCCTGTGTTTCAGGACACCAGGTCCCCTCCCTTTCACAATTTCCTTTCTTTAAATTATGCACTTAAGCGCTAACAGTGTAGTAAGATGACCAAACGTAAGGTGTATTTAGACATGTATGTTTATTCTCAGTAAGTATATAAGTATGAGTGTGTGCATGTGCGTGTGTGTGCGTGTGAGTGTATATGTATGTACGCATGTATGTGTGCGTGTGTATGTGTTCGCGTGTGTGTGTGTGTGTGTGTGTGTGTGTGTGAGTCTCTAAGCTATGTTAGTAATAGTTTTTTCAGTAGTTTCATAATTTAATTTTAAAAGCCAATCGGTTAACTTCTTTTTGCATTCATGCTTTGTGAGGTTATATATATTCAGCGACTTATTGGTTTTATTGTATAAGTAACCACCCAGATAACAAAAGAAACGTGTTGCAAATGATGTTTTATAACGTAGGCGATGTCGTGCCACTGGGTTACAGCGTCTTTTCCCATTGGTCATTGATGAATTGTATGGTAGTAATGAGTGCTGTTTTAAAAGAGTATGTAGTATAAATAGTTGGCGCACTGTTAAGACTTTACTGTCCTTGTAAAGCTGTTCAGTGGGATAGCGAAAAGGTCGGAAGGACGAGACTTTGAGGATGGCCCTTTGTGCTCTCTCTAGTTCTAATAGAGCAGTTTTCGGAGCGCCACCCCAAGACGTGATGCAGTATGTTATTATTGACTGAACCAGAGCATAATATACTGTCTTTAGGACATTTATATCAGCTACGTGTCTTAGCGTTTTAAAAACATATATAAGTTTACGCAATCTATTACTAAGAGTAGTTATATGCTCTTGGAACCTTAAGTTATTGTCTATTATTATTCCAAGGTACTTTACTTTATTCGTTTTAGGGAGCGGTATACAACTACGGTTACAACTATGGGTTACTGATTGTGTGCAAGAGTGGGCTACGATAGTATATGGTAAAGTTTCTTGTTGTTTATTGTTTTTGATGCTGAATGTTATATAATTCGTCTTTGATATATTTACGGTCAGCAAATTGCTACGTAACCAATTGTATACGATGTTGAAACCTAATTGTGCATGTTCATGGACTTCATCCCACGAGTTTCCGCTGAACAAGAGGACAGTGTCATCAGCAAAGCTTATGATTTTGCCTTTAGGAAGCTTGAGGCTGTCCAGGTCATTAATATAAATGAGGAATAGAGTTGGCCCAAGCACACTACCCTGAGGTGTTCCGTAAGTTAGGGTTTGTTCATCGCTGATGAAGTCGTCTATCTTAACTCTCTGGGTACGCTCACTTAAATAGTCCCTGAACAACTCAAGCTGAATTCCTCTGATTCCCAGGGCTTCCAACTTATGAATAAGTATGGGAATAGAAACAGTGTCAAACGCCTTGGCTAGATCCAAAAATATACCTATGACTTTATCCCCATCATCCATGTGTGTAACTACATAGTCAGTTAGCTCATGGACCGCATCAGAAGTGGATTTTCCTGAGCGAAATCCAAATTGTGTTGGAGAAAGTAGGTTGTATTTCTCTAGGTAGCTCACAAGTCTGTTGTTCATAATTCGTTCTAAGATTTTGGAAAATGCGGTAAGTACAGCTATAGGTCTATAATTGTCGACACGGCTTCTATCCCCAGTCTTATAGATTGGGTGGATTACGGCCTTTTTAAAGGCGTTTGGAAATTTACCCGTAGAAAGTGCGAGGTTACATACATATGTAAGCGGTGGCACTATCACAGCCTCATGCTTTTTCAGGAGGTCACCGGATATTTTATCCCACCCTGCAGCACAGTTCTTACGAAGAGACCTCAATATGTAGGCTACTTCCTCTTCATCTGTTAGTAGCATTACCATAGAGTGCGAGTTGTTACGTAAAGATGCCCGTGTATCAGTTGTTACTGTACTCTTAATGTTGTTAGCTAGGTTTTCACCTATTTTGGCAAAGTAGTTATTAACATAATTTACGGAATTTTGGGGTGTGGCTGTTGAGTTTAATAAATCTGATGATGGATCTTTCTTTGGCAATCTGCCTGAAATGCTATTTATAGCTGACCACAAGTGTCTCGGGTTTTTACCAGCTTTCCTAATTTCGTTTTTTTCGTAGTCTATTTTAATCTTTCTCAATAATTTATTACAAAAGTTTCTGTACCTTGTAAAACTAACTCTCAGGATCTCGTTATTAGGCGCCTGTTTAGATTTTCTATGCAATCTGTCTCGATGTCTGACACATCGAAGCAATCCAGGGGTAATCCACGGCTTTAGTATTTGTTTACGATTCGTAAACGAGACTACTTTGGAGTTGGAGTCGATCACATGTTTGATTAAACGCGTTATTGTTTCTCCAGCGATATGCGGATCTTGGGTCTTGTATACTTCACCGAAGTCTAGTTGCTTTATATCTGTGTCTATCTGATCGTAGTTAAAATTTATATAATATTTTTTATTTTTTGCAACTCTATGCGTACGTTTAGAAAGAAATAACATTACTGTGTCGTGATCGGTTAGGGCAGAGTGTGCGACTAAGGTTGAGGCAGGAAGTCGTGTTTTGATTATGAAGTGATCTAGACATGCATTTTGTCGCGTGGGAATTGTATGTGCAGGCAGTAACCCGTGCATAGCAAGTAAATTTAAGTAGGTATGTTTAGTAGAATCATGGCATTGATCATTTATATTTATATTAATATCTCCCGTAATAATAATATTCCTGAATAGTGAGAGACCGTGTAAGGTATCGTGAAGTGAGTTGAGAAAGTTTGTTATGTCCTTGTATCCTGGCGGGCGATAGATTGCTAAGATTACAGTATTGGCATCGATTATTACTTTAAGACAATTAGCATCTAAGACTGGTGGTTCCTCCACAACTGGTTGGAGTTCCTTTAGAACGTATACGACAACACCTTCATTTTGTGTACGATTAGTGGTTGAATGAAATTTGTTGTAATGCAACAATTCTGGAATAGTGTGCGTGTTAGGGAGCCAACACTCGGTTAATGTAATTATGTCCCAATAAAGTTTTGTCCTGGCAAGTGTTGTCATAAATCCAGCTATATTCTTATTTATGCTTCTTATATTCTGATTAATAATTTTCAGCGATTGATTTGGTATGAAATATGTTGGAATACAGTGTTCTAGATCACACGTCGAGGAAGCCGAAACTGACATAGCATCTAAGTTTTCTAAATAATTTTGTGTGTTATCGAATGTTTATATTAAAATTTTCCGATATATCATTACTATTTTGTATGCTAAAAAGCTGGAAAGGGTCTGTTTCACACTGGCATATCCCCGGTGGGTGTGGCAATGGTTGGCTTTTAATTATTAAGATGGTTTCACGACTATATATATTAGTGGTTGTGATTAGAATCGTAGGTAATATATTGTTGTGCATGGTGTTGGGGTTGTGTAGTGTAGCTGTTGTTAAAGTTGATAGTACTATGTAATGTAGAAAGTCTTGTATGTATAAGATGTGAATTTTTAACTTGAAGTTACATAATAACTTTATAAAGCAAGTTTTGACTAACTTTATTAAGATATAAATATTGTATAATGTTATACTAATTTTATTTCTGTCTATATTTATAATGCTTTGCACACACAGGTTTGTTAATAAATAAGTTAATATATTACTGTATCCGATAAAATTATAGTTTAGGTGTACTGTAACATTATATACAAAGTGTGAATGTATGATGTGTGAGATACATATAATGTATTTGGGTAAATTGTGTATAATATGTACTATAAATCTATTTGTTTTTTGTGTATTAGACATTATGTAAGTTATGTGTACATGTGTGTCTTCAAGTATTTTACATCGAAAATAATAATTACAAACTAAACATATTAAAACATATTTAAGGATAACAAAATTATTGAATTTTATATAAAAATAGTGCAGTTCTCTTGTAGTGCAAACCAAAACATAAACTAGTCATTTAGTCTTGATATTGACCAAGTCAGATTCTTTATCTACTCTTACTAACGAAGTTCCCTCCGCTCTTCTTAGGTATATTTTACCCCTTGACACCCAGCAGTATTTATAATTATTTAGTTTTGCGAAGTCCCTAGCCGAGAAAAATAGTTTTTTCGCCTGTGGGGTGAGGGTCTCTGATATGAAAATTGGCTTCGATTGTCCATCAATTTTCAATGTTGAGGTGCTGAATTTGGTAGTTGGATATTTTTTATTGAAGGTCTTAATAGAGCTAATAATTTTATCTCTCAGAGTGACGGTGGAAAGTTGAGCAACGATCGGCTGTTGATTTGCATTTTTTGTGTTTATACGGTAGACGTCGCGGATCTCTGCTGGTTGAATTGGTACATCGAGTGCATCACCTATCTTCTGCACTAGTCTAATCAGTTCTTCCTTAGTTTCACCCGTTTTTTTCGGTACATTACGCACCTCCACACTTGAGCTCTGCAGTCGACGTTCAAGAAATTCCAGCCTAGTTTCAAGGGTTCGAATATATGCATCATCCGAATCTGATTTTTGCTCTAAAATGTTAATTCTCGCAATAACCTCATCATACTTTTGAGCCAGGAAGTCAATCGAGTTGCAGATGCTATTGTTTTGTTCCGTGTGGGAATTTATTCCAGTCTGGACTTTTTCCATAAGAGCAGTGAATTTTTCATCCTGCTCTTTTTTGAGAGCTGTAAACATCTCCAACACTTCCTCTTTAGTGAATCCCTCTTCTCCTCTTTTACGCTTCCGGAACGTGATGTTGGGTTCACTAGATGCATGTTCTTTTTCTATTCTCGGTACGGCCAAAGAAGTTGACGGTGGGCTTAAATTAGAATCTGATTGACAATGCACTAACGCCGTCGGTGTAGCACAACAACGTTCAGGCGGTGATCGACGAAGCGGCATTATTGTAATTCGCAGCACACTCAAAGTAAGTTTGCTCGTAGCCAACGACCGGCGCTAACTTAAGCGAGGTTTTAACTACCAGGCGAGCAGAGCACCGTTGATAGTAAGCGATGCGCGTGCGACAGCACTACTCCAGCCCCGATGTGCGTAGGAGACAGCACTACTCCAGCTACTTTATGCGTAGGCGACAGCAGTACTCCAGCTACGTTGTGCGTAGGCGACAGCACCACTCCAGCTACGTTGTGCGTAGGCGACAACACAACTCCAGTCACTCAATGCACATGTGTGAGTAGTACAGATGCAGACAAAGCGCGCTGTCTCGTCACGTCGTGTTGTTATAGTCTTGTGTTGCATGCAAGTATGACTCACCGTTAGAACAAAGCGGGGCGACACTGTCTTGCTTAACTTGCAATGCTTCCAAGGAATTATGCGTTCCTATTATTTCGCACGAATTTTAACTTCAACTGTTTTAAAAATATATTTATTTATCAACTAAGTAAAATGATAGTGGATCGGTAATACACGTCTGCACAGCGCAGGAGTCCGGGGGGGGATATGACAATACATACATACATACATATCATCACGCCAAGTCCCTTGCGGGGTAGGCAGAGAGTAAGGATTGCCATATGTTACGA
>DWIR01000009.1:0-10512 GCA_018248475.1 Parnara guttata | reverse complement strand
GGTATGCAAAAAACAATTTAATGTGATTACTCCTTCTCAAATCTCAATTTTTTTAGTTTTAAACTACTATTGAAAAAGCGGATAAGGAAAACTTTTAAAGTTCCGTAACAAACAATCAGAACTTAGTAAACTTAGTTCTCTACCGGTTAATTAGTCAAGCGTTAGGAGGTCTAACACAATTGAAAAATAAGTAATAAAATCCCTATTGTGAAAAACAATTTGAAAAATTTTATAATACGCTTATAAAGTAAAATACAGTAGATTGCTACATTTTTGGTCCCAACAGATTAAATACTTACTTACATTATATGGAAATTATCAATTTTAATTGCTAAATTGTAAATAGAGTACAATTTCCTTAAGGAATTATTCATAGAAAAAAAATATTTTGCTTTAAATCTTTAATTTCTTTCATTTCAATTGCCGTTATTAAATACAGTATATAAACAAAGACAAATTCGCAATTATTAAATCAGCATAATTGGTTTAGTTGTGTATGAACTGTATTTTCAAAGAAGTTTATTTTAATATCAATATAAACACAAAGGCTCCTTGCGTATAATAGTAAAAACGTTCTGCATTCTACATAATTTTGTACGGAGCAGAGATGGCATTAAATTTATTAATATTTTTTATGAATGTCCATTAGAAAGTATTACAACAAATCTGTCCAATAGAATTATATCAGCAGCAAATATACGTAACTATTACGCGTCTTACTTTACTTCACCGCAAGGGCCTGTATCATGGCAATATGACAAAATTTGAATTTTTATCATATTGTAGTCAAAACGAAAAATTATACAAATAAAGAATTCTTATTTATAATAATATTTAAACTATTATATTATTACCTACCTAACATACTTATAATGACAAATGATATATTTTAAATAAAAATAATCTTACCAGCTTCAGTATTTTGTTGTTGCGACAAGTTACCCCAAGCATTGGAAAATATTGTTCTACTAATTTCTTCTCACGCTTTAATTTTCACGTGAATATCTGAATACTCTTTAAATTTTTTATCATAAAGAGCTGGGTCTCTTTTCCACTTTTTCTATTAGAACATCATTATCAATATCGTCTTCACGAATGTTTACGTTGTGCGTAGATGGTGACGCCATTTTGCGCGCGCCAAAGTCGGTAGTCGAAATGCGAATGACGAACGACTGACGACGAGAGTGACAAATTTGTCGCCAGTGCGCGCATTGCTATGAAAAAACGTAACGGCGCTGACAGTTTCGTCACGGGCTTGTTCGCCGGTCGGCGTACACAAATGTCACCCAATTGTCACGTCGTAACATGCGCGCAACTCCATACATATTCACGGATTTGACAAGAGTGACGAAACAGCATCGAAGACTATTCTGAGTAGTTTCCTTATCATTCCTGACGACCACATGGTGCGGTAAATATATCGCCTTTGGATTGTCAATATCACTTTCAGGTACTCGCTCCATGTGATCTAAGCTCAGATATTCGTCCATTACTTCTTGATACTTCGTCTTTAGTGATGCATCCTTATTTAGTTTGTATTCTAATGTCTTAAGACGTTTTTCAGCTATATCCTTTGACGCTGTCACCTCCGGAGTTCCGTCCCTAAATGGAAGCTGAACAACATATCTACCGGATGGATCTCTCCAGGTTCTTTCTATGAACTGCCTTTCGCAACGCGTCTCTTCTTCTGTGTACATCCTTTCTTTGGGTTGTTGTATATCAGGTTCAATTTCCCACAACTGTTTCAGCAACTCATTACCTTCTGAACAACAGTGCATTACGTGAACATTTGCAAATTCCCGCGCTGATCTCACTACACCTGATAATATCCAACCAAGATCAGTTGCTTGAGCTACAACCGTACCAACTGGACCTTTCTTTACGCCCGTTTGTAATATTTTGCTATAAACTTCTGCTCCGAGCAGAAGGTCAACATGGTTTGGCGTCTGAAAATGGGGATCAGACAATTCTACGCTCTTTAATTCCTTCCATTCTATGCCCTCAACCTTACCTGTTGGGAGAAGGGAAGTTATTTTTTTTTAATACATATGCCTTTACCGGTATTATGATCTTGGGACCAAGCCGGGATGGAATGGCAATGTTTACCATTGCCTTAGAAATAATATTTTTATTTCCACCTACCCCTGTAATTTTACCTCTGATGGATAGTTTAGTTAATCCTAGGTATTGGACAGTCGACTCCGTCACAAACGATGACTGTGATCCTTGATCCAGAAGAGCACGAATAGTATAATGTTCGCCGCTTTTGGCTGTGGCCTTCACGAGCGCAGTCGCCAGTAAAACTTGTTGTTGCACTGTGTCGGAGGTGCAACAAGAAACAACTGTTGATTCCGATATATGTGTGCCCTTTGTTGCAGTGTCAATACCCTTACTGGATTCAGGATTGTTTATATCGCAATCACTTGAACCTCCCTTGGGATGTAGCAGAACGTGGTGCCTTCGTTTACACATACGGCATTTAATATTTGAACGACAATCCTTGGCAGAATGATTGCTACCTATGCAATTAAAACATATATTATTTTGAAGTACAAATTTTCGTCTAATATCTACATCAATTTTATGAAACTTTTTACAAATTGTTAACTTATGATTAGCATTGCAATATGGACATAAAATGTTGTTACCCTGACTTACATGTAATGATCTCAGCCTAGGCGGCTGATTATTTATTGGATTTGACTTGGGAGTCAGAAACTCGATTGCTCGAAACCGATTTGACAGGAACTCTTTAAACTGCTCGTATGTAGGCAGTTCATCGCATGTATCGGATATATTAAACTCCCACTGTCGCCTGGTTTCTGGGTCCAATTTCAATGACAAAATATGAATTACTAAAATATCCCAACTCTTTGTCTCTATGCCTAAATTCCCAAGCGTAGCTAAGCAGTCGTCAGTGGTGTCTACCAAAGCCATTAAACCGCTAGCAGATTCAGAAGTAAGATTTCTTTGACTTAAAAACCTTTTTAAAACATTATTGGAAATACTTCTTTTGTTGTGAAACCTTTTATTCAGTAATTCCCAACATCTATCAAAATTAGCCTCTTGTGTGGGAATATGTCTTAAAAGTTGCTCAGCCTCGCCGGTTAAATATCCCTTCAAATAATGTAGCCGTTGAACATTGTCTAACGATGTGTTTTTAATTATAAGAGAGCTGAACAGCTCATTGAATGAAGCCCACTCGGCATAATTCCCGGAAAATGTAGGAATTTGTATTTTGGGTAACTTAACGAGCGACGCTGGATTTCCAATATTAGAAACATTACATGTTGCTGACTGCATACTAAATTTTGACAGAAGACGCTTGAGTTCCCCCCTATACTCATAATAAATCTCCTCTGTGGTATCATATACTTCATCACTTACATAGCTGGAGTTTTTAAATTCTTTGAATGTATAATTTTTAACCAACTTAGTATGACCTGCTAAGAACTCTGACCATAATTTCTCTAGGGTTTCCAATCTTCCTTCAATATGCTCCTTTGTTAATCTATCTTTTGGAGACTTTTTTAAGTTGATTGTACCTTTCGAGATTCGAACTTTAATGTCTAATTGTAAATTTATTAAGGACTCCATATCTTTTTAAAGTGTTAACTGACAGCTCAAAATATAAACAAATAGCTAAGACAAGGAAAAATTATAAGTTTGAAGTCTTTTAAGCACTTTGCTATTCAATCGGGCATGGATTCCCCGTACCAACAGGTTTTGAGAACTTATTCTAAGTCTTAAAACTAAATAACATGCACACAAACTAAAATTACAAGTCCAAAATAATACTATGATTCACTAAGTTAATGGTAAAGTTCAAATAATTTAAAACTATCACTGAAATGTTTTTAAGTCTATTCACTTATCACTTTAGCTGCACACAACGAATATCTTCAACTTTGAATTTTACTTTTTTAATAATTTAAAGTTACTCACAATGGTTGTAGCACTTAACTTCCGTAGATTAATCCTGAGTCTCGTCAAACTCGCTCCAAATAAGTTCCTGTGTCGCATCCGGACAGCAACACACCCAGCTGCTCCTCACCGTAATCGGTTCGACCTGACAGCCTCCCACCACAGGGAAACTCTCGAAGATTGACGGGTATTCTCCGTCCACGACGTCTTGCGTTTGTAACAGCAATCCACTGTTCGCAAGCTTCTTCACAAAAACTACCGGTTTAGTCTATGTAGAAAAATCCGGCTTCGAAGGACCATGAAAGAATCCGAACCAATTCGGCTAAAGGATCTTTGGGTAATAGGAACTTCAATGCACGTGGGATATATAAAACAAAAACACCTTCCCAGTATGTACAAAGAATGGATTGTTTATTTTGAAATTATTCTAAATACTTATATCTTTCACATGAAAAAGTCAACACCGTCAAGTCATATATTTAATTTGTGATATGATTTACCTCTGATATAGTAATATTCTTCTCAGAACTCATCTCTTCAGTTACATCTTAAAAAAAAGAAAGAATTTGTACAGCCGACTCCAAAACTTCAATGTCTTCAGCATTCATATTTATAGTATCTGGATAATCTATAGCAATTTTGAACATGACACTATTTTTAACTTTCAATATCCTTTCAAACATATCGCACGTAGAGTTCCAGCGTGTGGAAACGTCTTGTTTGAGCTTCAATAAAGGTTCATCTAGCTTTCTTTGCATATTTTTTAATCTTTCAGATGCAAGTGGGCTTCTACGAAATACCTCGACTATGTTCTTAATTTTAATTGTAATATCATTAATTTCTTTCAACGCAGATTGGACTATAAGATTCAAAGTATGAGCGAAACAGGGTATTTGTTTCCAATTATTCAATTTTATGGCAGCTTTGATATTAAAAGCGTTATCACTCATTGCTGCTACAATTTTTTCGGTAATTTCCCACATATCTGTGATTCTTTTAAGTTCTTATGCTAGGTTTTGTGACGTATGTCTATCTGGAAACTGGATATATTCTAGCAAAAAAGTTTTCAATTCTGCCTGCTGATAAAAGAAATGAACTGTCACGGCTAAATAATTATCGTTGGGGGCAGATGTCCACCCATCAGTTGTAATACACACATACTCTACTTGATAAAGTTCTGACTTGACCTTCTCTTTTGTCTGATTATAGACATTTGTCATCAATGCATAGGATAACGTCTTACGGCTAGGTAACTGGTAGGCTGGATTTAGTTCTTTTATAAATTCTTTGAGCTCAGGAGATTCAATAAGATGGAAGGATAAGTATTTTTTTGAAAATAATTTTACTAACATTTTGTTCAGATTTCAGTCTTTTTAGCCGAAAACGGCTTGTAAAAGTATTGTGGTAGTTTGGTGTTAGTTACTGAAGGTTTTTTAAATAGAGCGGGGTTGGTTATGGTAGCTGATGAGAAATTGGATGATTCAGGCATAACAGAAGTTGAAGCAGTAGATTCAGTGTGTATATCGAGTTCTTGTGCAGTAGAATTAGTTGAAGCTGTCGTAATATTATGAATATCTGTTGCAGAAAAAGCTATATTTTCAATCGGACTTTCACGTATAGCGACAAATACTTGAGCATGCTTGCTTTTTGTGTGTCTAATTAGGTTATAAGCACCACCACCTTTGTATGAAAATTGTTTCTGGCAAAAATTGAATCTAGCTTTATCATTTTTGAGGTCCGTAAAAAACTGCCATGCTTTTGAGGATTTTCTATCACTATCACCTAGACATACTACGCATGTAAAAATAAAGAGAAAAAATTGCAAATAAAATAAACATCTTTGTTTCGTAGTGAACATATGGAATTTCCAATGAAACTCTTGACTGATTTACAAGGTTTAATGAGATATGTTAAAAGCTATGTTACTCGTACAAAGACAGAATTTTGAATGACAAATCAAAAAATATAAGTAGGGTAATTTTATATGAAAGTTAGTGCGCCTGATACTTTCTCGCCGTGATAGCTCGATAGACCGTATATTGCCACACGATTGAGCGTGAACATAAACTCCCCGCCGTTGAAGACGTTGATTCTTCAACAAATTCAAGCATTCTTCTGTTGATGTAGTTTAACAATTGATTTCTTCTTGGGGGAGGAGTGGACAAAGTCGGACCAAAGGTCATCGATATGTGCCCTTTGTAGTGGTGACATCAGCAACTCGTGAAATATTGTCAGGTCCTGGAAACAGCTTAGTCACACGTCCGACCCGCCAGCATAGCGGAGGGAGTGGTTCTTCGCACAACAAAACAAGGTCGCCGACCTTTAGACTGGATGGATTTTGCTTCCATTTTGTATAAAGCTGCAATTCGGATACATATTCCCTCTGCCATCTTCGCCAAAAATGTTGGTGTATTTGCTCCCAGCGCGCATAGCGGTCGAGAGTGGTTTCCTTTCTGTCTTCCAATGCAGGTGCAGGTAGCGCGTTCAATGGTCGTCCTATCAGAAAGTGCCCTGGGGATAGGTATAGGAGATCATCAGGGGACGTGGAGAGGGGACACAAGGGACGGCTATTAAGGATAGCTTCTACTTGTGTAAACAAAGTCGTCAACTCTTCAAATGTGAGATGAGAATTACCCATTACGCGTTTTAAATGGTATTTAGCGGACTTTGCGCCAGCCTCCCAAATACCGCCAAAGTGAGGAGCGTACGACGGAGTAAACGTAAATTTAAATCCTTCCTGACTTGCAAACTCAGAAAATGACTCATTTTGAATTTTTAAAAACAAACTCAATTCTTTAGAGGCGGCAACAAAATTGCTCCCGTTATCCGAAAATAATTCCATTGGCCGTCCACGACGTGAAATGAATCTTCTTAAGGTTAATATGAATGAATCTTTGGAGAGATCGCTTACAGCCTCTAAATGTAAACACTTGTATTTCAAACACACAAATATGCATAAATAGTCTTTTACTAATTTTGCTCCACGGCCCTTTCTATTGAGAATATTGAACGGTCCAGCGTAATCCATACCAACGGAAATTTTAAAGGAGTTAAACCTTTTAGTAACGGTTCCATTTTTGGAAGGTATGTTTATAGGGAAATGGAGTGTATCAGTGTTCGGATTCCAGCCGAGCCCGAGGGTGTTTGACGATTCGCTCAAAGTTAAATTCTCTTGTAATTTAGAATGATTTTTAAATAGATTTGATAAATTAGTTTTGAATTTTCTTAAATTGAAGCAACCCTTTTTTAGCTCCGCACATACATAATTGTGAATAAAAATTAGTTCCTTTTCATTATTAGAGCCGGTTATAAGATCGTCAATGTAAAAGTCCCTTTGTATTATAGTTTTCATTAAATCGTGGTCACATCCTCGTTTTTACGAAATCGTTTTTCTAAATTGAGGAAACCTTTTTTTGCTACTAAGTAGGAATTCCCTAAGCAATCAGGTGAGTCTCGCAATGGTAATTTTACACAAAATCTGCCGGTGTTTAGCCTGGTAGTATTGGCAACGAAATGACTTGCGCAAGCCCTTTCTGAATCGCTGAGAAGAGATTTCGGTGGTAGATCCTCTAATTCCCAAAATTTCGGCAAAAACTTATTAATTTGACACTCTTCATAATCATTTTCATCAGACAACATGGCAGAGTTTGAATATAATGTATTTTTTTTATTAAATGAGTTTTGTTCATTATGTAATTGAGTTGAGAGGCCGCGTGCACTTATCGAACCCCCAATCAACCAACCAAACTGGGATCTTTGCAACTTAGGGTTGCCTGCACCTAGGGATCTTTGCTCGCTACATAAGACGTCCCAAAAAATGTCAGCCCCTATTAATACTTCAATAGGACCGGGCTGATTAAAGTGTGGGTCAGCTAACTGTATATCCTTTGGTAACTTTAGCTTGGATAGATCAATTGGTAACCTTGGTAAATTTCCCGTGAGACTATTTAGTACCAAACAAGGGTAAGTTAATTTAAAATTATTATTAATAGCATTACGTGACTGTAGCTGCACCACACATTTTTCTCGAGCAGCGTTGGTGGGACAGTTCCCAATTCCTATTATATTGATATCTACCGGGGTTACCTTTAGGGATAACCGCTGTTGCAAGGACTTAGTAATAAAAGTAGATTGGCTGCCTGAATCCAGCAAGGCACGCACCTTGACTACCTCTTTAGTCACCGGATTCATGACTTCTACTAGAGCAGTCGACAACACCACGTGATCAGTGACGTCTTTGGAGAAATTGACCACAGAGTCAAATTCTTGTAAGTCGCTACAATTTACCTTAGACTCATCGCTATGTAATAGAGTGTTATGACGTCCCTTGCATAGCCTGCAGGGTCCCATGTGACAATCACTTACCGGGTGACCCTGTCTTAGACAATTAGAGCACAATTTGTATTTATTTACCAAGCTCAATTTCTCCTGTGTATTTTTTGACTTAAAAATGGGGCAGTCGTATATTCTGTGATTTTCGTTACATATAATGCATAAATATACAGGGCCATTCTTCTTTGCATATGAAGTAAAAGAATTCGAAATTTTGTTCTGTCGACCACCAGTAGGGGCGTTTAGGCTATGCTGAGTTCTAGAATTGTCTCTACCTCTATTTATAGCCTCTAGGACGTGAGCACGGTCTAGCAGGAAAGCCTTAAATTGTTCTAGCGTAGGTATTTCATTCAGACTATTACGGTGTTCTTCCCACTTAGTCAGAGTGTTGTAATCGATCTTAGAAGTCAGCATATATATGACCATGGTGTCCCAATATTCGGTCGGTTGACCAAGGTTAGACAGTGCACGCAAGTTTTTGGTCACATGATCTACTAAAAACCGCAACGAATTTTCGGATTCACGAGTAACTTGTTGTATATTATGAAGCGATTTTAAGTAATAATTATTTAATAATCGTTTGTTGTTATACCGGTCGCAAAGTAGTTGCCACGCATTTGAGTAATTTGCAGAGGAAACCTCCAGATTGGAAACAATGCGCCTTGCCTCGCCCTCAAGGTAGGACAACAAGTAGTGAAACTTTTGTATCACAGGTACACGCGGATTGTTGTGAATTAAATTTACAAAGGTGTCATGGAACTCAAGCCAACGAAAGAATGATCCGTCAAATTTATTAATTTCAATTTGAGGTAATTTTATGCCCATATCGTTATGATCGAGAGAGTATTGAGCATCTTGAAATACGGACTCCCGCCTCTTTCTTTCCTGTTCGAAACATTTTTTTTCATTTTGGGCTTCAAGGAGCTCCTTTGCTATCGCGGTGCACAAGATAATCTCTTGTTCAATGCTCTCTCGTTCGTCGAGTTCAGTTTCCAAATTATCTGGATTTAGGAGTTCTATTTGAGTCTGCAAGTCGTCATATTTAATAGACAAGCCCTCAAATCTATTGAGTTTTAAAGATAACTCAGTATTTTCGATAGGCGTTAGTGTAGGTTGCTTTGTAATCTTATCTAAGTAATTTTTAAATTTTGTTATTTGCCCTTTAATGGAGCTACGTTTAGTTAGAAAGTCTCGGGGCGTAATACTGCTATCTGTACCTCCTGAAGAGAGGACAGCCTTCTTTTCGAATGCGTTTTGCTTGTCCATATTAATGTCGAATTAAATTAAATTAAAGGTTGTGCAAAATTTTGTAATTACAAAGCAGCTGTACACAAAAGATTACGTTGAAAAATAAATAATTGGTTTTGTCTCACGTTCCTCACACGACGATACTTGGGACCGATGTGTCTCAACCACCTGGATATGCTCGCAAAGTCAGCTGATGTACCGTTAGCCCGGTGAGCGGTAGGTCGCACAGCGGACCGGCGATCCTGAAATTAGTCGGCCAAAAACGGGTATATAACGCGTAAAAGTTGTTGCGAAGTAAATAAAAACCTACTAATATTAAAAATTTTGTCGAAACAATTGAGTATTTAAAGTACAAAAGTTAAAGAAGAAAATTGCAATTATATTTGTATGGAGGTAGAATAATAACTAATTTGGTACGCCAAATTTTGCTGTGTATTTAACAGGATTCTTGGATAGGGACAAATTTGGATGAATTTAGGAAGTAAGAAAGGAAAACAGAGCACTTAACTGATGAACAAAAGGCTGCGAGGTGATACTTTGGCTGCGTCACTGCCCGGCTGAGTCCGTCAATTTCTTGCTTGCACCTTTGTTGCTTCCGTGTTGATGCGGTTTTAGCGTTGAAAATAAACTGCGTGGTTGTTGTAGCTTCTTATAATGTAATGGAAGCCTCTTGAATGAGCTTGCAATTCTGCCTTTCGATCCGGTGGTACATATAATTTCACGGACGGTCCCACGTACTATAGCGTCACGTATTTAATGCTGTATTTTGCACTTATTCTTGCTATTTTGTCCTGTCACGGTCGCCAAATTATGTTTCGTAGTGAACATATGGAATTTCCAATGAAACTCTTGACTGATTTACAAGGTTTAATGAGATATGTTAAAGGGCAAATGTTACTCGTACAAAGACAGAATTTTGAATGACAAATCCAAAAATATAAGTAGGGTAATTTTATATGAAAGTTAGTGCGCCTGATACTTTCTCGCCGTGATAGCTCGATAGACCGT
>DWIR01000008.1:0-10566 GCA_018248475.1 Parnara guttata | reverse complement strand
GATCTATTTTGTGAAGTTCACTCCCGTGCGTTCCATTTCAAGCAGATATCATTATGACTGTGTTGTAAACCTATTAAAAAATTTAAGAAAATATGCATACTTTTGGGTTTTGACGATCTTATTCATTATTATTTTTTTAATTTGTTACGTATTTTATGAATAAAACAACATTTTCCAAGAAAATTGTCATTATACAATACTCTCGATAGCGGAGTTTTGGAGCGGAGCGTAATCGTAATCTGAGGAACGAATCGTGTGCCAGTGTCATTTGACAATTTGACATCTAATCAGTTTGAAATTTTGTTCGTGGTTTGTTCATACACAAATAAATAACTAACAAAATTTTAAATTAGTTAGTGAAGTGAAGTGGAACCATGGAAAGTGTAAATGCAATGGTATGTATACTATTATTGAGTATTTAAGGTGTTCTTCATTTCCATTCTTTTATTCAACAAACTCGCTGTAAAGACACTTATTTCCAGACATCAAGCAAGCCTCTGACAAAAGACGAAACAAAACTACTGCTTTCTTTTATTGAAGGCAGTAAAATTATTTACAATAAAAAGACTAACGCGACCAACAATAAATTAAAAAATGAGGAGTGGAAACATATAACGGACAAGTTTAATGCTGTTGTGACTACATCCTACAGGACACCTCAGCAGTTACGCTTAAAATGGGAAAATCTGAAAAAGAATTCCCGTAAACGAAATACAGAAATACGTTTAAATAACATAAAGGTAATATTTATTTAATTTAACTACAAGGGATACCCAGTAAACTTAACATTTGAGAAGCTTAATTCTCTGGTTTCCCATCATCCAACTCTTATTTCCTTTTTTCGGGACCACCTTATATAGATCTTCTTTCCAAAAAAAAAGAATCAACATTTGGTCCATGAACAAGCGATAGTAGTAATTGTACAGTCACAACTATTTAACATACTAATCAATATGTGTGATATTTAATCATATATGTATTCACATATATATCATTGCAGTACAATATAATGGAATAGAAAAGAATAACTCTTTATTGCATATCAAATTACAGAGAACATATTTAAGTAATATCCAATCCTCTAATACAAATTTTATCTTTCTCTTTTTAGACTGGTGGTGGTGGTCCAACCTACATCCCCCCTGATGATGTGTTGGACAGAGTGGCTGCATTATTAGGAAGTACCGTAGATGGGTTCACAGTAGCGATGTGCCGAGTACGGTTTGACTCGAGTCAGACTCGATTCCTGCTTTGGACTCGCTTACTCGAATACCAATTTATTTTAATTAGAGTAGTCCAGACTCCATTCCGGTACTAGAGTCATGAAGAATCGGTTCGTACTCACTAACTCGATTCTATTTATACGAATCCCAATGACTCGAGTTCTGTTTACATAAGCAATGAAGTGGCGCGGGCCTAATAGTACAAACAGGTTTGAACCTGCAACTTTTTGTTTTGATTTGTTTGTTTTCTGTCAGTTAGCAGTTATTTTGTGTCTAAGTACTGAGTTATTTTGTGTCTAAGTTTTTTAATAGTAGAAGTGAAGTGATTTCTATTAGTTTTTATATAATGGCGCCGAAAAAAACCTCAGGTGTATGGAGGTGTTTTGAGAAAGTGAACGACGATAAAATAAAGTGCAAAAACTGTGACTCCGTATTTAAAGATTTCAAAAACACAACTAATTTGTTAAAGCACCTAAAAAAATCTCATCCTATTATTTACTCGACTCAGATTGAAAATTCTTCAACGATTCCCCCCGCTCAAAGTGATTCCGATTTATTAAGTGTAGCTTCTGGTTCTGAAGATCAAACGCCAGTCAACGAGGACAAGAACTCTAATCTATTCCAGTCAATGACAGATGGCGAAACACCACTAGTACCACCACCACGTAAACGGCAACTTCAGATGACTTTTCCGTCTAAGCAAGCTATGAAGGTGAACTCCAAAAATGTGGATAAAGCGTTACTAAGAATGGTGTGTGTTGATTTTCAACCGCTTCAAGTCGTTGAAAATAAAGGTTTTCAAGAGTATACTCGTGCGCTTAACCCTAATTATGAGCTACCTTCACGAAAGATTCTTTCGGAAAAATTAATTCCGGAGCAATATTCTTTGGCAAGAAAGGCTACGCAAGAGATGCTTAAAGTAACAGATTACATTGCTTTGACAACAGACTTGTGGAATTCCGATAGCAGCAAAAGTTACATGACCCTGACGATTCATTTCATTTATGACGGTAAATTTAAAACTTTAACGTTATCTACCAGGGAAATTAAGGATACCCATACATCAGAAAATTTAGCTCGAGAAATGAAAGATATATGTGAAACCGAATGGAACATTTTGGACAAAATCATTTGCGTTACAACTGATAATGCGGCTAATATAAAAAAGGCTGTAATTGATATTTTGCAAAAACGTCACCACAGTTGTGCAGCTCATACTTTAAACTTGGTGGTTCAAGATACCATCAAAGACAATGAACTATTAATTCGATTGATTGAAAAGTGCCGAGCAATAGTAGCCTATTTCAAAAGAAGCAATAATGCTGCATATAAATTAAAACAGGTTCAAGAACAAATGCAACTGGAACCCTTAAAACCAAAACAAGATGTCCAGACGAGATGGAATTCGGTGTATTATATGCTGGAACGTCTCGAAAAGATCAAGATACCTCTTTCTGCTGCAATCTCTTCATTACCTGGCTGTCCAGATAATCTTAACGCTGACGAATGGACCGAGGTGCATGAGTGCCTTTGCGTGTTAAAACCTGTGGAACAAATGACGGGTATTATATCTGGCGAGCAATATCCAACGTTATCCTGCATTATACCTCTTATTCGAGGCGTACAAACAGCACTAAGAAGTTGCAGATCTGATTCCGAAGTCGCTAGCAGATTAAAGATAAAATTACTAGATGTTTTCGAAAGAAGATTTGGCGGTCATGAGACAAACAAAACTGTTGCTAAAGCAACATTCATGGATCCAAGATTTAAGAAAGCTGGTTTTGGCGTCGAGACAAATGCAGATAATGCTCAAAAATTTGTTGTTGACGAGTTGATGATATTGGAAACACAGGAATCTCAAGCTCAATTGCAGACCGTGCCAAATAGATCTCTACTGCCATCTACTTCAAGTCTCGAACCACCTACAACTTCATCTTCAGATTCCCAGCAGATAACTTCAGAGGTGACTGGTGACAATTTATGGGAGCATCTAGATAAAAGAGTGTTGGAATTTTCAAGCAAGGAAAACCCCACAACATCAGCAATTATTAAGGTGAAGCAGTATGTAGAGCTACCGTATTTGGATAGAAAAGCCAATCCACTCGAATTTTGGGAACTTCGCAAAATCACCAACAGCGGCCTATATAAAATAGCTTTAAAGTATTTATGTATTCCAGCCACTTCTGTGCCTTCGGAACGAGTTTTCTCCAAGGCTGGACTTTTATGCAACCAACGCCGCAATAGACTGGAGGCCAAGAAGATTGACCAAATCCTTTTTTTGAATAGTTATTTTAAATAACTTTTATTGTCTTATTTTGTTTTTTATATATTAACTAGCTGACCCGGCGAACTTTGTTCCGCCTTAGTGGCAATAAATAAACGGTTTTTTTAATTGGTAAAAATACAAAAAAAAATACTCATTATTATTTCGTTTTCTTTTTGCTTCACGGCTTTGTCGGGAAAGATTAGATCGTCTTGGTCGCGGCATTATTAATTAAACCCATTTTTATAGTTCACTTCACTGTTTATTTATACGAATGGGCAATATTTTTATTATTTATTTCTTACAAATACATGTCAAATTGTCTTTTCACCATCTATATTGTCATCCATACGTCATTACATAGCTGTCATTTGCGTTTGTTCCAAGGTTCCAAGTCTGATTCTTTTTTGTTATACCAAGTTTCATAGTACCTTACGTTTAATCTCAATTCACACGGGAATGCTTTCTAAGGGGATAAAAAGTATCCTATGTCCTTCTCCTGGCTCTAAACTACCTCCCTGCTAATTTTTTAGCTAAATCGGTTCAGTCGTTCTTGAGTTATAAGTGGAGTAACTAACACGACTTTCTTTTATATATATAGATTTAGTTATGTACGGTATTGACTGTAAGTACAGTTAAGGTAGCTTCGATGGATACCTTCCTAAATGTCGTATTCTGAGCTATTGAGTTTATGTACCCATTTTTTGTAAAATTAAAATGATTTGCTGATGTAAATTTTAATGCTTACTATTTTTACCTAAATAGTATCTATCTAGTGTTTAGATCTATATGATTGTTTCAAGCTATCTCAAATGACCAAGAAACAATTAATAGTATCTAGAGTCTACGACCTGAATAAATTTGATTATGTTCTATTATGGTTTTTTGTTTATCTCTATAGAACTCCTACGCTCTATGTTTTTATTTAATGTTTTTAATTATCTTTCATTAAAAAGTAATTTAAACAAAATTTAACGAACTTCAAAACACAAACGAAATAACTGAAAAGGGATAAATAATAACTTAGATACATAAATATTCAAATTCATAAAGCGTGGGTTTCTTCATAATCGGATATGAACAATGTTTCTTTTGAGGTCGATGCCAACCACAACATTATGGTGCTCCCACATTGCCGTTAGAAAATGTTTAATAACGTTAGTAAACATTTGTTAGCAAACATTTAATCACAAATAAATTTTCATGTTAGAAAATGTTTAGTAATGTTAGTAAACATTTTATAACAAAACAAATTATAACAAAATAAAACATGTGTTATCTTTTGTTTGTAAACATTTTATAAGGGTGATGGCGGGATAGGCGGTGCGGTGCGGTGGGGGTTAGAGTACGCAGGTCGCTGCGCGTGGTGTCTCGCTTGTCAGTTCCTTTGTGTCAGCGTGCATCGCTGTGCGTGTGTATTAGTGGTTGCGCGTGCGCCAAGCAATAAAATATGTCCGGTAATTGAAATAACGATGATGTTTACAAACTGATTGAAATGTTTCAAGCAAGAGAAGTACTATGGAACACGATGTCAGAGAGCTACAAAGACCGAAATAAAAAACACGATGCTTGGATGGAAATTGCCAGTGAATTTAATATGGATAAAAAAGTAATTGAAAAAAAGATTCGATCACTCGTAGGTCAATTTAACCGAGAATGTAAATCTAATAAATCTGGTGCAGGAGCTAATGAGTCAAGTAAATGGTTTGCATTTAAAAAACTCATGTTCCTTAAAGGCAAAAATATTCCAAGTTTAACTGTCGATGGAGGGTTGCAGGTGAGTTTTATTTTAACGTCTTTTAATAATATTTAGATGCCCAGTCCAAAAACCCTTCATTTGAAAAATATTCTGCGAATTCTTTTCTTATTTCTTTCCCATCATCTGTCAGGGATTCACATGCTTCAAGTGGTGTTAATTGCTGCTGTTCTAATCTCCATTGTCCATCGATACGTGTACCAGTTACTATGTCATCTCCATCATAGTATTGAGATGGAGCGTAAATCATGCTCGATTCAGTTTTTCTTATAAAATTATGCAGTAGCACGCATGTCATAATTAAAGTAGTAGTTTTTTCTGGATCTAATAATATTGTAGTTCGTAAAACTCTAAATCTGGCTGACAAAATCCCAAATGCGTTCTCTACTGTTCTCCTCGCACGACTCAGTCTATAACTGAAGATTCTTTCCTTAGAATTGCTATCCTGTGGTCCTGGAAAAGGTTTTAATAAGTGTTTTTGTAAAGGGAACGCATCATCTGTTACGAACACATAAGGAAGAGGTTTGTTTCTGCCTGGTAGTGAGCTGTCACTGGGTATTTTTAAACTATTGTCGTTAATTTTATTTCGAAATTTTGTGTTTGCGAAAACTCCGCCATCACTTATGCGTCCTTGGCAGCCAATATTCACGTACAGAAAGTTGTATTCTGCGTCCACTATCGCTAAAAGTACAACGCTGTAAAATCCTTTATAGTTGTAATATTCACTGCCGCTATCAATTGGCTTTTGTATGGCTACGTGCTTTCCATCGATACTTCCTAAGCAATTTGGGAAATTCCATTTTTCTTCAAATGAATTTGCCACGTGTAGCCACTCTTGAGGTGTTGTTGGTATCTGGAACAAAAATAGAAGATTAAGAAATAGGCGCGAAAAATAAATTTATAACTCGTTATTCTAACAAATTTTATTGGATATTTTTATTAAGTATGAAATATTAATAGAATACACTATAAAAAAATATGATTTCAGTTAAGGGTTGTTAAGTAATAGAAAAAGAAAATCGCGGTTATAGATTTTTTTACAATTTTAGCTAATTTGACGCGCCTATAACTTGAAATTATCGTTTAGTTCTATTCTTTCAGGGTAACGAAGAAAACAGAATTGCTTCAGAAAACACTCTCAGTTTGAACGAAACAGGAAATACTGTCACTGATGAAACTACGGGCACGCCTTTCGCCACCCCAAAACCATTTCGGAAAAGAAGACGGCCTGAAGTAGAACAAGATCCAACACAACAAGAAGCTGTAAATATTTTACAAAGAATGTACGAATCTAGAAAAAGCAGGGATGAAAATGACGCATTTGGAGAGTATGTCTCGATGAAACTGAAACAAATAAAAAACAGTCATGCTAAGAATACTGCTCAACATCACATTAACAATATTTTGTACAATGCGACAATGGGACAATATGATTTTCCAACAACCTTTACAGACCCAACCGCTAGTAGTTCCTGGGGATACAACTCTGAACCAAATCTATCCACTTTTTCGGAAAATAATGCTGACTGTAGCTCGAGAGGATACTACACCGCACCGAGTCCCTCGGCTTCATTTGAAACCAGTTCTTCGGATAACTCCAGGACACATACTCGTACCAGCGCAAGAACACAGAGTCCGTCTAATTTATCGGAATCAAGCCAAGATTCGACCCAATCATTAAACGATTTGTTGGAATCAATCAAAAATTAAAAAATACATGTTTGGTTTGTTAAGTATTAAAAAAATTATTAGTAAGGTAAGATAGGTACCTACCTAAAGTATGATTAGATTAGATCATATTAAAAGTAAATAAAAAAATAATTAAAAATGTTGTTTAACTTACCTGTATGTATTCCTTTAAAACCTCATTGAGAGCCTCGCACACTTCTGGTACGATAATAGATATCACTTGGTCTGACAACTTGAACACATTTCCAAGACTTTTATAACTGCTACCAGTTGCCAAAAATCTTAACGTTACCGCAAGTCTTTCCGTCACACTTACAGATTTTCTAAATGTAGTGTCTCGTTTGCCTATTTTTGCCCCAATTAAATTTTGTAGATATTCAAATTCGGAACTGTTCATTCTTATAAAATCTTTTAAGCAACCGTCAATACCCAAATCCTTGAGATAGTCTGTGGCACTATATTTTCCTCTAGCTTTTAGCGTTTGGCGCATCCAATAAGAGCGCTTTTTCTTCTTTTTTAAACAAAAAATAAAAGCTATTCCAATGAGCAAATCTTCTTCCATTTTCGTGTAGACGTCCTCAGCCCTCAGAAGGCGAAACCAAACTGCGAGCCAATACTAGATGTTATAAAATGTTTAAACATTTTCCATCAATGTAGGAGCACTTATAACATGTAACAGTTTCTAACAAAGTGCAACAATTGTTAACATTTGTTAGTAAATGTTTTGGTGTTATAAAATGTTTACAAACATTTTATAACGGCAATGTGGGAGCACCATAACGGCCGGTTCACACATGTCTCCGTTTTACTGTTCCGTTTTATCGTGTACGTTTTTTTTTCGTCGATGGCGTATGTAGTTGTATGAGCGACTTCACACATGGCACAGTATTCTGTATACAGTAAACAATATCGTTCCGTAAAAAAATGACATTCCGTTTTGTCATCGAATACTGGACGACGGAACAGTAAAAATATACGGATACGTAGAATTTTAACGGATAGATACTGTGTGCGTGGCGGGCGCTGTGTGCGGGGTGTAGGAGGGGGAGTGATACGACAGGTTTTGTTTGACTCACATTTTCAATTGTACATTCCTAGAGAACGCGCGCGTGCATTGTGTGTAATAATTATTATAATCACTGATCAACCATGTCAACCAAGGAGTGGGAAAAGTTAATAGACAAGGAAATGTTAATTAGTTTGGTGGAAGATAGGCCAGTCCTTTGGGACAAGACGCTGGATAAATACAAAGACAATACTGCAAGTATTGCAGGTTGGCGCGAAATATGCATTGTTCTAATGGAGGATTTTGAGGCTATGGAACAAAGACAAAGGCAAGAGTTCGGTAAGTGTCTGTTTTATTATTTAATTACATTCTAAATAGCTTCATCCTGCCATGGAACTGATCCAGCTTCGGACATGAAATAGTTCACGAATTCTGTTCGAACTAAATTAGCAGTATTACCACCTCGTGTTCTTACTTCATGGGGTAGGTTTTCGTAACTAAATTCTTCAGATACGTTATTATCACTGTTTGAGCCCTCCTTGTCCCTTATAAAGTTGTGTAGAATAGTACATGCCTTAACAATCCATACAGCTGTTGTTTTATCGATGTCTAGAGGCCGATGGAATATTCTCCACTTATTAGCTAAGATACCGAAGGCACATTCAACGTATCTCCTAGCTCTAGTCAAACGATAGTTGAATATTCGCTTATTTTTGTCCAGATGCGTCCCGCCAAACGGCCTTAGTAAATTTTCGTGTAATCCGAAACCTTCGTCTCCAATAATCACATAAGGAACTCGCGTTTCTGAGTCTCTTGTTAATGGGCATGGTGCTGGTATTTGTAGACTGCCGTCTAGCATCATTTTCCAAAATGTTGTCTCCTTCAATATTGATGAATCGCATTCTTTTCCATAAGATCCGACACTGACGTATACAAAGCGATAGTCGGAGTCTACGATCGCTAATAATATGATGGAAAAAAAATCCTTGTAATTGATATACAGTGAACCGCTATTTAGTGGTTTTTTAAGTCGGATATGTTTTCCGTCGACAGCTCCGAGACAGTGGGGAAAATTAGCTTTTTTGTTAAATCCACTTACTATCTGTTCCCATTCGTCGACTGATGTAGGAAGTCGCATAAATTTTTCACTTAAATTGTTCCATATGCATCTTGAAACTTCTTTAATAATGTTGCTAACAGTCGATACACCAACGCGATAGGTGTAATGAAGATCTTTAAATGAACACCCGGATGCTGCATACCTGAAAATAACATTAA
Source organism: Parnara guttata (assembly GCA_018248475.1). NCBI lineage: Eukaryota > Metazoa > Arthropoda > Insecta > Lepidoptera > Hesperiidae > Parnara > Parnara guttata. The sequence goes on along the minus strand of DWIR01000008.1, from coordinate 1,351 downwards.
TTGTTTTATTACTTGTTTTAGGAAAACTTGTTATGAAAAAGTGGAGACAGATGAGAGATGCCTGGGTGAGAACACTAAAAGATAAAAAGAATTGCAAGACGTCTGGTTCCGCTGTCTCAAACACGAAGCCCTACAAATACCATAATCAGATGCTGTTTTTGAAAAAAGTAGTTGCTGCTGGTGAAACGCACGAAAGCGTCTCTGCTAAACAAACTAAAGAACACACCGAAGATGACACCACGACATCGAATGAACCTACAAACGAAGATGACAGTGTGACTACAATGACACAACTTGACAATGACAGTCAAAAGGACAAACAAAATCTAGCCCCCCCGCCAAAACGCAGAGCACCAGCTAAAAGAAATTTTAATGAAATTGATGCCAAAATGATGTCCTACATTGACTATCAGATAAAACCGAAGAAAATTGAGCAGGATGATCGCAATTTATCGTTCTTTAAAGGTATTTTGCCGTCCTTGGCTTTGCTTGATGATGACCAAACTTTGGAATTCCAGTCAGGGGTGTTAAACCTATTACAAAATATTAAACATAGAAGAATTGGCCAGTCAACTTATGACTGGTCAGCCTATACACAAACATCTGGTGCTAGTCACTATCAATCCCAGGGCTATTTTAGCAGACCACAGCCTACTGATAGTGCACTATCGCCAGTACAACCTGTATACAGTGATGCTAGCAGACCACAGTCTACTGATAGTGCACTATCGCCATTACAATCTGTATACAGTGATGCTACGTTAGATCTGTCTGAGTTTTAAAAATAAAAGTACGTACCTTAAAAATATCGCTAATCTTTCTTCTGGGCAGATACTTTTCCTCCAACGAGTATCTTGCTTTTTTAAATCCTTTTCCAATAGTTTAAGAAGTTCATCAAAAGTAGACATTGACATACGAAAGTAATTGAAAAATTTCGATTCATCACCTCGTAACTGACTCATAAGTAAACTGTAAGCACCCTCTCTAGATCTTTGGGCCATAAGTGGATGCTGCCAATAACGTCGAATCTTCCTTCTCCGACGATAGTACCAATACAACACGACAGCGTCCATCCTTGTAGAATAGCGGCGGTATACTGCGAGTTTTCTGTTCACACATCGCATCCAGTAATGACGGATCCGTTGAACGTTATACGGTGCCTATGTGTGAACAGAGCATAAATTTATGACGTATCCGTTAAAAACGTACAAGTTAAAACGGACTCGCATGTGTGAACGATCTGTAATGTGCACTTGCACACTAAATACAATAAGCAAAATCAGTCGACAATTCACCACACGTAATTTATTAAATCACTTTTTTGTTAAACTTTGAACGCGTATATTAACAA
>DWIR01000007.1:0-11684 GCA_018248475.1 Parnara guttata | reverse complement strand
CGACCGTATTTCTGTTAGAAAAGAATGGCTTCAATCAAACAATATCCCTTACGACGATAATTGGCGTAAATGTCAATTACTGGAAGCAGAGAAAAATCATATGTCTGAACCTAAATATCAGATAAATGAGATTTTAAAATCACACGGCCACGAAGTCTTGAGGCTCCCACCATATCATTGTACGTTAAACTCCATAGAATTAATCTAGGGAATAATGAAACAAAAAGTTGCGGGTAATAACGTCAATAGACCTGCAAGTGATATAAAATCTTTAACAGAAGAAGCTTTCTCTCAAATAGGGATAAGATAAGCGGTGATAGCCTAGTGGATCTGTTTTGCGTCCTACCACGTCGTTGTCCCTTCTTCGTAAATGAAACTCCAAATAACCGAAAATTTACTTTATTTTCCGGTTAAGACTACACTTTATATGCATATATTATATATATGATTCCCCAATCACAAAAACGTAATTATGCGTCCGCGTCTAGAATCTAACTCAATTTTAAAATTTCATATTAAAACAATATGTATTGCGAAATATTGCTGACCTGCTAAAAAAATAGTCAGCGCGGCGTATCGCGGCGTTACATTACTGCAAAAATATTTATAACAGCCCCCCCCCTTTAAAACGAAGCATTATCTTTTTAGATATAGCGAAGTTAGGGAATTCAACAGTTGATTGGAGAATCATTGTTACAATTTATTTTACATAAACAGAAATGCGAAAATAGTGAAAAGCAAAGTTGACACTTAAAAATAATATTATGAAACATGAGATAGAGATTTGAATTACAAATTTCAGTTATTACTACATCATTATCGTTATAAAACTTACAATTAATTGACGAATTAAATCGTTTAGAGGTTAAAATGTAAAATGTTTATATATTATATATTAAGAATTTATGTAATAAGCTAAAGATTATTAAAAATAAAGACTAAGGATTACACATATTTAAGTAGATTTCAGAATTAGACATAGATTATGATGTAGAAGAATTAGACTTAAAGATTACAAACATAATTCTAGAAATTAAGGCTTCTAGTAGAAGCAAATTTAGGTTTAATTTTATTATCTGCATACTTGGATAATGGTATGTTTGAAATTTTGGGGTCATCGCCTGACGTTGATATATCAGTTAGTTCTATTGAAGTCGTGACCCCTGAATTATTGTTTTTAGACCTTCTGTTACAACATAGGTTAAGAATTTTTGGTTTTCTAGTTGAACAACATCGATACAACTTGTAACTAACAAATAAAAATAATGCGGCAATTAAAATACAGGTAAACGAAGAGTAATAAGGACCATATTTAATAATATGAGACTGTTTTTCCATGTTGTTTAATTCGTTTTCCAAGTTATTTAATTCGTGATGAGCAAATTTCAGAGAGTTTAGATTAATTTTACTGAGAGAAATTGGAGTCAAGTGAGCTAATGATTTATTAAATACGTCCTTTTTACAACAGTCATCAGACGTGATGTCGAAATTAATTTTAACTGAAGGATTGATAAAAGATGAATATGAACTTGACGGTATTAATTGAAAAGTTTTAAAGAACCCGATACAACCTTCTGTAAGCTTCACAATACCTGTTCCTTGAATAGAATAGTCGGTCAAATCGTCATCACATTTGATTGTTAATTTATTCATATTAGATTGAACAAAGATCCATCTGTTATTTTTTAATTTCTGCCAAACATCTATTTCACCATACAAGATTTTTGCATTACAATCAGATGGTAAGTTGTATAGTACCTCAGTTAAAATTTGTGATTCACAATTTGGATTACTAATGGTAGAGAATACAGAGTTTAATTCACAAATAGAGAAGTTGTTATAAATAATTTTACATTTACTTAAATCGTTAAACATTGAATAATGCATCCTGTCATCACTTAGTGCTATATAAGAATCTGAAGGCTGAATTAAAGCGAAAGTGTTGTGTGACTCATTATGCGGAGTCGGCAATGGTATGGTTTTATATACCGTGAACTTATCAGCCGTAATTAACGGAATTTGCAAAACAAAAATTACCTTGTTGTTATAATAATAGGAACTTAGCTCAGAGATATCTATTAATGAATGAATATTATTAATATTTAACGGCACAGGAAAATACAAGTTTTTTCTTATTTGATTACTATGTTTAGATAATTCATTATAGAGACTAATTGGGCTTATGACGCTAGGATGTAAAACATTAACTTTAGAGAAAAGAATTGAATTTAGAGTAGTATCGAGTAAATTAGAAATAGTTAATAATGATCCTTCTATAATATTTAAGAGATTGTTTAACTTAGAAGTATAGGATAATTCATTTTCTTTTTCTGCTATTTGATTTAGAATTTTATTCATAGAATTAATTTGAGTATTTAGTTTCAACTCATTCTGATTAAGTACCATAATTGTGGAGTTAAAATTATTTAAGGTGGACTTAATGATGTGGATGTTATCTCTCATTAAGTGGAAAATTGCAGTTTCGCTCTTTTTACATAATTCAATAGCAGCGTCATATTTTCTGGCGTCATCTGCATCTAGAGTGCCAAAAAAAAACTTTAAGATTTCACCTCCAAATTCTAAAGACCTTTTGACTTTCATTGGTTTATCTTGAATTATATGTGATAAAGATTGTAACTTAATGTAATTAGATTGAATAAGGACTTCTATGGGATAAATAAAATCTTCACATTGGTTCAAATCTTTGGATTTAAGTTTGTGGCATACGTTAACAGTACTATGTAATAAATTTTGAGTTTTGTTAAGATAAGGTTCTAAAGAAATTAGGTCGACATGTGTTACAACTTTCCAATAATCGTTATAAAAATTAACATGGGTTGTGGGCTCAAAATAAATTCCGGGACTCCGAGAAATGGGTATAATAGTTGATTCGGGGCGACTGAGGCCTAGTAGAGCCTGACAGCAAAGTATCCTGAAAACATAGATAATGGAAAGTTAAGATATTGCGGGTTTTATTTCATTTGTGTGATATTTAATTTTTTTACGACCAACTTGCAATGTTACATTATGTTTTTTATGTACTTTTAATATCTTGTAAGGGCCCTTCCAATAATAACTAGCTTTAATGCGTTTATACATACGGATTGAACCAGGGTGACCAGCAATTGCAGAATCGTGGTTGTCTTTTAATATTCTAGGGACTTCTACTGGAGTAGGATAGATTAATCGATTTTTATAAATATGTATTTTTATGTTAGTGTTATGAAATATATAGGATATCATATTATAGACTTTAGTGTAAGCTAATTTACTAAATGGATCTGAAAAATCTGGTACAGCAAGATCTGTTACATCTGGGCAACTAATTAAAATATCTCTAAGTTTAATTAATAAATTGTAAACATCTTTAAATTGAGTTTGTTCATAATGATGCACCTTAGTGAATAAGAAGTAATAGTTTTTATTCATTACATAGACATGACGTATCGTAAAGGGCTCACGTTCCGAGCTCAGTAACTCAGCTGTATTTTCAAGCTGAGACAGGATTTCTTCGCAATGCGGCATAGAGTAATCAAAGTCCAGAGATACCGGACATGCAATTGTATTGAGTTTAGATAAATGTAAACTTTCTATACATTCTTCGATAACAGTATTGGAAATAGAGGGTTGATTAGTCGATTGATTTTTTAAATATATCTCATACGAGGAATTATTTAGTATTTCAGTGTTAATAGTATTAACAGGACAACGAGATAACGCATCTGCATTAGAATTTAGACGACCTGGTTTATAAATAATCTCATAATCGTATTCTTCGAGTTTTAGGCGCCAACGTATCAGTCTGCTGCCTGGGTCCTTTACATTAAATAACCACACTAGAGGTCTATGGTCGGTGATAATATTGAATTTGTTACCGTATAAATATGGTCTAAAAGTTTTAACGGCAAACAAAATGGCTAGAAGTTCCTTTTCAGTCGTTGAGTAATTTCCTTCAGCTTTGTTGAGGGTACGAGAAGCGTATGCTATTGGTTTATCCTTACCGACAGAACCTTGCGAAAGGACTGCGCCAACGGCGTAGTTGCTAGCGTCAGTAGTTACGTTAAAAGGTTGTGAGAAGTCCGGATATTGGAGAAGTGGGGCAGTTATTAATTTTTCTTTTAGGGTATCAAATGCGTGTTGTTGTTCTTTACCCCAATAAAAGACGACATCCTTTTTTAATAGACAGGTGAGTGGCTTAGTTAATTTGGAAAAATTTTCAATAAATCGGCGATAATAACCTATAAGGCCTAAGAATGATTTTATTCCTTTAGGATTTTCAGGAGTAGGGAATTGAGATACGGCCTTCACCTTGTCCGGATTTGGGGATACACCATTGTCAGTAATTATATGTCCTAGGTAAGTGACTTCTCTTCTTAAGAACTCGCATTTGTCAGGCTGCAGCTTTAAATTAAATGCACGAAATTTATCGAAAACTAACTGCAATTTATATATGTGGTCTTGTAAATTTTGACTATATACTATACAATCATCGAGGTAGACATAACAATGTAAGCCTTGCAGGCCCGATAATACGGTGTTCATTAGTCTTTGGAATGTAGCCGGTGCGTTTTTTAGTCCAAACGGCATCCTAGTGAACTCGTAATGGCCAGACATGCTAGAGTTTGTGCTAATAGTAAAACCTGTTTTTGGAGCATCATTTTCTGACGTTTTGAGTTGATGAAAGCCGCTAACAAGATCTAGTGTGCTGAAGTATTTGGAATGACCCAACTGGTCAAGGATATCCGTTATAAGAGGCAGTGGATAGCTTTCGGAGACGGTGACATCATTGAGGCGGCGATAGTCGATGACTATTCGCCATTTCTTTTTTCCGGAGGCGTCCGCCTTCTTAGGTACTACCCATACAGGGGCGCTCCAGGGGGAAGTAGATGGTCTAATGATATTTTGGTTTAACATTTGCCTAATTTGAGAATCAACTTCCTCCTTATGGCATTCCGGGAATCGATAAGATTTAACATGAATGGGCGGCGCGTCGCCTGTATTGATGGAATGCTCAATAGCGGTTGTAAAAGATAGTGGTTCTCCTTCTAAGTAGAAAATATCGGTATACTTAGAGCAACACTCAAGAAGAGACCTTTTTTCTTCATTATTTAGGTGTGAACATCGAATTAAGCTAAGAACTTTATCTAGACGATTAGATTTAGAAATAGGTTTAGAAGATATAGCATTAATGACGCATGACTTAGATTCGTATTGCTCATAGCATAAGGGTGTCACTTCTACGGAATAATCTTTGATTTCTAGGTCATTGTCCGTAGTATTTAGAATAGTAAGATTGACCTTTCTATTAGGTTTTATATATACAATGCAATTTGCAACGTAAATTCCTTCACTTACGACATGATCTAATACGAGAGCCTCATTATTATGATATCCCTCGGCACGGTAATTTGATATGGCGCTTTCGATAACGGTCTCAGAACGTGCCGGAATTGTATAGGTTGGTTGTGTATATATAATAGAAATAGAATGGTTTTTTATAGACATGGATTTAGACGAATAATCAATAGTAGACCTAAAATAATTACAGAAGTCACTACCAATAATTCCATCATAATTGTTTAAATTTATATTGTCTTCGGTAACATGGAATTTATATAGATAAATAGTGCCGGATATGTTAAATTCCATTTGAAAAGTACCTAACGTTTCAACTGGGTATTCTGAACTATTAATGCCTTTTAATTTAACTTTATCGTCTGAAAGGCTAGGAATTTCTGATAAACAAGAACGCTTTATTATACTTATGGTAGATCCTGTATCGATAAGGAAGCATAGATTTCTCAAGGCGTGTCTGGAAGTTAGATATGTATGAGGTAAGGAAACCTTTTTGCTGTAATCGTTAACTTCATAGATAAGTTTCGATTTTAAATTTGTATTTGACTTAGTTTTAAGTGAATTAGGCTTAGGTGTAGGTACAGTGTTATTAGCCTGACTTGACTGGCTATTAAATTCAGAAAGAATCAAGTCCTTAGTTTGAGGCAAGTACGAGTTAGAAGAATGAAGTTTATCTGATGTAGAAGATTTAGTAGAACTTAACTCACATATCTGAATTTTGCGCGATATAGAGGATTTAGGAAGACTCAACTCCTGCGGCTGAGATTTATATGATACAGAGGAATTAGAAAGACTCAACTCTTGCGGCTGAGGTTTACAAGATACAGAGGATTTAGCAGGACTCAACTCTTGCGGCTGAGATTTATGGGATACAGAGGAATTAGAAGGACTCAACTTTTGTGGCTGAGGTTTAGAAGATACAGAGGATTTAGAAGAGATAACCGTGTCGTTACATTGACACGATTTCGGTAGACACGAAACCGAAATCCAATTTAGTTTAAATATTCTTTGTCGACAGCACTAGTGCCGCCATCAGAGGATTGACACACGTGAGTCGGAGCGTGAACAGAGTTAGAAGAGGATGAGCTGGGCTGCATTAGTGAATTGTTAGTATTGAATCGGCGTTGATTATTGAATTGACGCTTACGACATTCGGTTATGTCGTGCCCAACATGTTTACAATAATTACATGTTTTTTTATTATATTCAGAATTAGAATTCATATTATTAGACTTGATATGGTAGGAGTTTTGGGAAGTTTCGGTTGCCCTTTTATTTTTAAAGCATTCGGTAGAGCTATGTCCTGTTTTATTACAGATTGAACATTGTTTACAGGATTTAATATTAGATTTCAGTAAGTTATATAATTTTTCTTCATCAATGGCATATTGCACTGCATCGTTGAGCGTGGAGGGGTTTTTACAGCGAACAATAGTAGATATAGAGGGATGTAAGCCTAACATGAACGAGTTTAGGGCAAGATCCTCCATGGCTGCAATCCTGCCAGGTAGTTCCTTGTCGTCCTTGCAACTATAATGAATATCAGAATGAATTCGCGTTAAAATTCCTTCGATTCTAAGTGAATATTTGGTAACATCTTCATTAGGTAATTGTCGAGCGTGTTGTAAATCCGATAACAAGTGAGTAGCATGCTTTTTCTCCCCAAAAGTTGATCTTAAAAATGTCTTAAGTTCTGACCAGTCGGAAAATGATTTGAGGCTACACGCGACCTGTGCTTTTCCTTCTAATTGTGAGATAATAAATTTACATAAAATAGAATGTTGATCTGGGCTGGCTAAGTTCATGGCATTATCACAATTCGTTAAAAAGGCGGGGAGTGATTCCCGGTCCCCGTTATATGGTTTGATAAATTTAATTAAAAACGTTAAACTTATCTTCTCCGATTCGCTTTTAGATTCTTTTTTTAGTGACATGATGTATATAATAAAAAAAATATAGAAACTATAAAAAATAAGAATAGAAAGATTAGTGTAAATATAAATTAAAAGAAGGTAACAATACTATTAAATTGAAGAATGCCTAATATATAAGAACTTGTAATAAAACACTCGAATATAATTATAGCACGAGGTCACTCACAGTAGTCCGGGTAGAACCTGCGTCATTGCTGTGTTAGCGGTGTCCACGTGGAGCGGCGGCGCGCACGCGGTCGCGCGGCGAGCTGTGCAGGTTAGGAGTTAGACTCGTGGCGTGCTGGGGTGCAGCTGGAGCGGGCTCACGCTCAGTAGCGGAGTCTGACCGTCGTCCTGTAGTCGGCTGGGGCTGATGCAGACTTAGCCTTGGGCCAAGGTTTACTGTCGATCAGCGACGTGTAGGGGTCCGGATGTAGATGCCAGCGTCTAACAGTGCAGTAAGACCTCTGGCGTCCCGCTTCTGACACCAGTTGTTTTGCGTCCTACCACGTCGTTGTCCCTTCTTCGTAAAGGAAACTCCAAATAACCGAAAATTTACTTTATTTTCCGGTTAAGACTACACTTTATATGTATATATTATATATATGATTCCCCAATCACAAAAACGTAATTATGCGTCCGCGTCTAGAATCTAACTCAATTTTAAAATTTCATATTAAAACAATATGTATTGCGAAATATTGCTGACCTGCTAAAAAAATAGTCAGCGCGGCGTATCGCGGCGTTACATTACTGCAAAAATATTTATAACAGCCCCCCCCCTTTAAAACGAAGCATTATCTTTTTAGATATAGCGAAGTTAGGGAATTCAACAGTTGATTGGAGAATCATTGTTACAATTTATTTTACATAAACAGAAATGCGAAAATAGTGAAAAGCAAAGTTGACACTTAAAAATAATATTATGAAACATGAGATAGAGATTTGAATTACAAATTTCAGTTATTACTACATCATTATCGTTATAAAACTTACAATTAATTGACGAATTAAATCGTTTAGAGGTTAAAATGTAAAATGTTTATATATTATATATTAAGAATTTATGTAATAAGCTAAAGATTATTAAAAATAAAGACTAAGGATTACACATATTTAAGTAGATTTCAGAATTAGACATAGATTATGATGTAGAAGAATTAGACTTAAAGATTACAAACATAATTCTAGAAATTAAGGCTTCTAGTAGAAGCAAATTTAGGTTTAATTTTATTATCTGCATACTTGGATAATGGTATGTTTGAAATTTTGGGGTCATCGCCTGACGTTGATATATCAGTTAGTTCTATTGAAGTCGTGACCCCTGAATTATTGTTTTTAGACCTTCTGTTACAACATAGGTTAAGAATTTTTGGTTTTCTAGTTGAACAACATCGATACAACTTGTAACTAACAAATAAAAATAATGCGGCAATTAAAATACAGGTAAACGAAGAGTAATAAGGACCATATTTAATAATATGAGACTGTTTTTCCATGTTGTTTAATTCGTTTTCCAAGTTATTTAATTCGTGATGAGCAAATTTCAGAGAGTTTAGATTAATTTTACTGAGAGAAATTGGAGTCAAGTGAGCTAATGATTTATTAAATACGTCCTTTTTACAACAGTCATCAGACGTGATGTCGAAATTAATTTTAACTGAAGGATTGATAAAAGATGAATATGAACTTGACGGTATTAATTGAAAAGTTTTAAAGAACCCGATACAACCTTCTGTAAGCTTCACAATACCTGTTCCTTGAATAGAATAGTCGGTCAAATCGTCATCACATTTGATTGTTAATTTATTCATATTAGATTGAACAAAGATCCATCTGTTATTTTTTAATTTCTGCCAAACATCTATTTCACCATACAAGATTTTTGCATTACAATCAGATGGTAAGTTGTATAGTACCTCAGTTAAAATTTGTGATTCACAATTTGGATTACTAATGGTAGAGAATACAGAGTTTAATTCACAAATAGAGAAGTTGTTATAAATAATTTTACATTTACTTAAATCGTTAAACATTGAATAATGCATCCTGTCATCACTTAGTGCTATATAAGAATCTGAAGGCTGAATTAAAGCGAAAGTGTTGTGTGACTCATTATGCGGAGTCGGCAATGGTATGGTTTTATATACCGTGAACTTATCAGCCGTAATTAACGGAATTTGCAAAACAAAAATTACCTTGTTGTTATAATAATAGGAACTTAGCTCAGAGATATCTATTAATGAATGAATATTATTAATATTTAACGGCACAGGAAAATACAAGTTTTTTCTTATTTGATTACTATGTTTAGATAATTCATTATAGAGACTAATTGGGCTTATGACGCTAGGATGTAAAACATTAACTTTAGAGAAAAGAATTGAATTTAGAGTAGTATCGAGTAAATTAGAAATAGTTAATAATGATCCTTCTATAATATTTAAGAGATTGTTTAACTTAGAAGTATAGGATAATTCATTTTCTTTTTCTGCTATTTGATTTAGAATTTTATTCATAGAATTAATTTGAGTATTTAGTTTCAACTCATTCTGATTAAGTACCATAATTGTGGAGTTAAAATTATTTAAGGTGGACTTAATGATGTGGATGTTATCTCTCATTAAGTGGAAAATTGCAGTTTCGCTCTTTTTACATAATTCAATAGCAGCGTCATATTTTCTGGCGTCATCTGCATCTAGAGTGCCAAAAAAAAACTTTAAGATTTCACCTCCAAATTCTAAAGACCTTTTGACTTTCATTGGTTTATCTTGAATTATATGTGATAAAGATTGTAACTTAATGTAATTAGATTGAATAAGGACTTCTATGGGATAAATAAAATCTTCACATTGGTTCAAATCTTTGGATTTAAGTTTGTGGCATACGTTAACAGTACTATGTAATAAATTTTGAGTTTTGTTAAGATAAGGTTCTAAAGAAATTAGGTCGACATGTGTTACAACTTTCCAATAATCGTTATAAAAATTAACATGGGTTGTGGGCTCAAAATAAATTCCGGGACTCCGAGAAATGGGTATAATAGTTGATTCGGGGCGACTGAGGCCTAGTAGAGCCTGACAGCAAAGTATCCTGAAAACATAGATAATGGAAAGTTAAGATATTGCGGGTTTTATTTCATTTGTGTGATATTTAATTTTTTTACGACCAACTTGCAATGTTACATTATGTTTTTTATGTACTTTTAATATCTTGTAAGGGCCCTTCCAAATCGGTGACAATGCTTTGCGAAGCCTGTGATGACATTTAAGGTAAACTAAGTCACCGATTTTGTACGGAACTTCACGGGCAGTAGAATCATAGTATAGTTTTGACTTTTCCTTGCTATTGATAATATTTTCTATAGCCTTCTCGCGGCTAAAACGCATCCTATATTGAAGAGCGCGGATATATTCCATATACGTTGTGTTATTTGAGGTTTCGTATAAGGAATTGGGTATGATTGGTTTATAACCGTACAAAAGTTCATGTGGAGTAAAGTTGGTAGTACAATGAGGAGTAGTATTATAAGCGAGTACTGCTGTAAAGAGGTAACAATGCCAATCATTTTGGTTTTCGTTTACGAATGATTTTAAATATTCTTTCAAAGTAGCATGTGAGCGTTCAAGAGCTCCATTAGTTTGGGGGTGATAAGGAGTAGTAAAAATTGACTTAACTTTTAAAATTTCTGTAAGTTGTTTAAATAAATCTGATGTGAAGCAAGTGCCCAAATCTGTTAAAATTGTTTTAGGGAAACCGAACAGGGACATGAAATGGACAAGATTTCTGGCTATTTCTTCACTGGTAGATGTGGTCATCGGATAAACGCTAGTAAATTTAGTTAGGTCATCTTGGAGAGTTAATATAAATTTATATTTCTGAGAGCCTGATTCTGGTAACGGACCGACGATGTCGAGAGCTAACCTTTCGAATGGCCTGGTAGACGTAGAGGTTATCTCCATTGGGGCCTTATTTGATTTCCTCAGAGGTTTATTAATTTGACAAAGTTTACACTTTTTAACATATTGCTCAATATCAGAGGAGAAGCGCGTCGCTCGATCAGGGCGACTAGCGATGTCTATGCCTCGTTTTGGATGGAAAAACACGAATACGTGTACGCGCCGAATAGTGGACTAGGATTTCTGCAACACGTATGTGTTTCAGCAGTGAATGTGTTAAGGTTATATCACTCCTGCAGTTAATATATTTTTTTAAATCGAGCTCACGTTTACTATAATCTATAGAGTTAAACCTGAAAACAAATCGTGGTAACGTACCGGCGTTCCTCTCGGCGGGCTCTAGCTCTCCGTCCTCACCGCGCGGCCACCAGCCCTGCCACAGCCACAGCACCTGCCCATCGTCCAGCAGGAACAGAGCTGCAATATACACATACAGTTTAGTTTAACCGTTACTCAC
>DWIR01000006.1:0-11800 GCA_018248475.1 Parnara guttata | reverse complement strand
TATCCGGCTTTGCTATCCCAGATTTAGGTGCATTAAGGGGTGGTCGCCTGGCGCCCGAGTTCTTTTGTATGTATTTTCTCATTTAATATTAATTTTATTTGTTTCTATTTGGCACTGCAGTGCAGGGCCATATTACAAACGCGCCCCCTATTACAAAATGGCGCTGCCGAACAGTGACTTGAGTTTTGCAGGAACCTGTGAGGATTTATAACTAATTATTAATATTAGTAATTTTTAGTACATGACTGATGAAGGAGAACTTTAACTACTTTTGCTTGGTTACTTTACTTAGTGTGTAATAAAGTTGTGTGGTGTACTTATTTTCCCTACCCTGTATACCTACTTTATTTTGATGTGTATACCTATTTTTTTTGCATTTTGCTTTGACTTTGTTCAGTGACAACATTTAGAGTGTTTTCAAGTTTCAACTTTAATTAATCTAGTATTATTCAAGGAGGTTAAAGATTAATATCTCAGTTAATATTAAATAAATGTAATGGAAGTTATACAACTTATTTTCATTGAAGGTAATTATTAATTCAATAACTTTGACAATTGAACTTTCATAGTTTTCATATTGAACTTGTGTTTACAATATTAAGATATAAATAACTTTAACATTTGTTATAGTAAGAAGTTAGTGTTTACCTACTTTTAATTGTATTAATAGTAATAAAACTATTAAGTTTTGTAGTAACAGTTTAATATAGTTGTATTTTTGACATATAACTTGTATTGTTGGTTAAGATGGAAGGTACAGACTCAGTTTCTAAGTCTGACACTAAGATTGCAACTATGCCTACTACTAGTACAGATCAAGATATTGTACATAATGTGTGTTTACAGGAGAGTCAGACTCAGAACCAGAATGGTCAGATACCGTACTCTGATATGATAACTTTAGATAATGTAACAACAACACCACAATCAAGATTGAATGTTAACAATAATTCAACTGCTTTAGATTCAACTTTGCCTATAGTTAATAATTATTACAAAAAACATTTTGATTTTTCTAAACTTAACTTGACATATAATGGTAAAACTTGTCCTGTGGAATTTTTAACAAGACTTGAAGAGTTGAAACCGGTCAAAGGTTACAATGATTCACAGTTATTATTAGCTTTGCCTGTGTTATTGTCAGATATTGCACTTAAATGGTATCGTTCTAAGAAAGCTTATTTACATAATTGGTCTACATTCAAATTGGAATTTTTGGACTATTTTGCACCAAGAGACTTTAATTACAAGTTGGAATATGAAATTAGAACTAGAAAGCAGCGCGTTGGTGAAACTTTGTCTGAGTTTGTTATTGAGTTGATGGATTTATCTGCTAAATTGACTAAGCCGTTGTCGGATATGATCTTATTAGACATAGTGAAACACAATATGTTGCCGGAATATTCAGTTCATCTGATTGGACGTTGTGTCTTATCACTCAATGAGATTATACATCTAGGCAAGGAGATAGATTCTTTTCGTTCGACGCATAGTAATTCTTTATTGTCTTCATTTGTAAAACAAGATAACCTCATTAAATCTAATGTTACACAGCGTAAGTATCATTCTTCTCAACAGAATAGTAGTGTTTGTTTGAAATGCAAGAAGTCTGGTCATACTTTTAAAGATTGTAAAACTTTTCCTGGAATTAAATGTTTTTCTTGTGGAATGCCGAATGTAGTGACAAAGCAATGTCCTAAATGTAATCCACAAAAGAACATTTCTGTTATTAATGACTGCGATCAAAAAAACGTGTAGCGCCTCGCTGTGATCAATTTTCACACGAAAGTGTTAGATCTACAGCGAGATTTAGTCAACAATTAACATCTAATTTTACTAGTAAAAACATAACCTCGTCAAATGACATTTTAGAAAAACAAGTAGCTTCACTTTTGAAAAATTGTTCGGATACGCGACCTTACTTGTCATTTACTGTCAAAGGCCGTGAATTTTTGGGTTTACTAGATAGTGGTGCACAAATTAGTGTACTAGGTAATAACTCACACCTAATATTTCATGATATGGGTTTTGAAGTTCAACAATCGACTTCTTTTGTTACAACTGCTGATGGAACTCGACAGCCAGTCATTGGATATTTGGAGTTGCCTGTAAAGTGTATAAAGCGTGTTAGGATGTGTAAATTTTTTATAATACCATCTATATCAAATGATATTATTCTTGGAATAGATTTTTGGATTAATTTTGATATTTTTACTAAGTTTCGAAAGGAGATTTCTTTTGTAAATTCGAACGGTAAACCTGTAGAGATTGCTTCAATTAGACCTGCATCTAGTTTAACTTTGGAAGAAAGAGTACGTTTAGATAAAATTACACAGTTATTTGAGAATATTTCATATGAGCGTAAAGGTTTAGGTAAAACGGATTTAGTACAACATAAAATTGTAACTTTTGGAGAACCGATTAAACAAAGATATTATCCATTAAGTCCTGCTAGATTGAAAGCTTTGAATTCTGAGATTGATAACATGTTAGCAGAGGGTATTATTCAACCTTCTAAATCGCCATGGAGTAGTCCACTTGTATTAGTAACTAAAAAAGACGGTAGTCTTAGAGTTTGTTTAGATTCTCGGAAATTAAATTCAGTAACAGTAAAAGATTCTTATCCACTTCCGTATATATCTAGAATATTAATTAATCTTAGAGATGCTCGATACCTTAGTTCTATTGATCTCTCTAAGGCTTTTTATCAGATTTTGTTAGAAGAAACGTCTAGAGAAAAGACAGCTTTTGTCGTACCAGGCAGAGGACTCTTTGAATTTGTTAGAATGCCATTCGGTGTTACGAATGCTCCTGCAGAATTACAAAGATTAGCCGATAAACTGTTTGGACCTGAATTTGATGACAACCTGTTTTGCTTCTTAGATGATCTTATTTTGATTTCTAAAGATTTTAATAGTCACTTAGCTCTTTTAGAAAAAGTTTATCAAAGATTAGTAGATTCTGGACTCACTATTAATTTAACTAAATCGGAATTTTGTAAAGGTAGATTAAAGTATTTGGGATATGTAGTTGATGAGGACGGTTTACATACGGATCCAGAGAAATTAGAAGCAATTAAAAACTTTCCTACGCCTAAATCTGTTAAAAATGTTAGAAGTTTTGTTGGAATGTGTTCATACTACAGAAGGTTTATTCCAAATTTTTCTCATCATGTTGCTGCATTGACAAAATTAACTAGTGGTAAAAAGAATGTAAAAACTAAATTTTTATGGAATGATGATGCCGAACAATCATTTATTTATTTAAAAAACGCTTTAATGACTGCACCTGTGTTGCAATGTCCTGATTTTAATAAACCATTTTTCCTTCATTGTGATGCCAGTGGTTATGCTGTTGGTAGTGTTTTGATGCAAGAAGACGATGCACATCAACAACATCCTATTGCCTATTTTTCCAAATTATTGTCAAAATCAGAACAAAATTATAGTGTTACAGAGAGAGAATTGCTTGCTATTTTGTTATCTATTGAACATTTTCGACCTTATATCGAGGGCATGGAGTTTACTGTAGTTACTGATCATGCTAGTTTGAAATGGCTTATGAGTTTGACGAATCCTTCTGGTAGGTTAGCTAGGTGGGCAGCCCGTTTGTCGCAGTATAAGTTTGATGTCATACATAAAAAGGGTAGTAGCCACGCTGTTCCAGATGCTTTGTCTCGAGTCGAAGTAGCTGCAATAAGTTTATGTCCAGAAGATATCCATGATCCATGGTATTCTAAAATGTATATTGATTGTCAAAAATATCCTTCTAAATTTAAAACATTTAAAGTTGATAATGAAACTTTGTATAAATATATTAAACCTAAAAACCCCCTTAGTCAAAATTTAGCTTGGAAAATAGTCATACCTAGAGAACATGTATTAGAAACTATTCGAAATAATCATGATAATATTAATTCTGCACATTTTGGTATTCATAAAACGATAGAGAAATTAAAAACTCATTATTTCTGGCCTAAAATGTTTAAAGATGTTAGAGAATATATTAGTAGATGTGATACCTGCAAGGCATATAAGCATTCTAACTCAGCACCATTAGGTCTTATGTCAAATCCTAAATTAGTTGATCGTCCGATGACAATGTTATCAATTGATATTATTGGTCCTCTTCCAAAATCTTATTCTGGTTATAAATATATATTATCAATAGTAGATGTCTTTACAAAATATTGTTGGATTTTTCCTATGTTTAATGCAACAACTAGTGCTATTATAAAAATTTTACAGAAGGAAATTATTTTAAAATTTGGTTGTCCAAAGATTTTAATATGTGATAATGGTACACAGTTTACATCCAAACCTTTTAAGAGTTTTATTAAAGATTATAATATTCCAAAATTATTTTATAACACTTTATACACTCCGCAGAATAATCCAGTTGAAAGATTTAATAAGACTATAGAGACTTGCATTTCATGTTACGTTGAAACTGATCATAGGACATGGTCCAAATTTTTACCCCATGTCCAGGCTGCTATTAACAGCACCATTAATTTAGTTACTGGGTATACACCTAATTTTCTTATGTTTGGGAGGGAAATTCTTTTAGATGGCTCCTTATATAAATTTAGTTCTATTTCTGATCCGTCAGAATTGGTTGTTGGTAGTCGTTCAGACTATTCTTCTTTACTCTCCACTTTGGAAGAGATTTTTTGTAAAACTGTGGGAAACTTAGCTAAATCTTATAGGAGGAATTCTATTTATTATAATGCCAAACGAAAATGCATTTCTTATAACGTTGGAGATATTGTGTGGAGACGTAACTTCGTACAATCCAACGCTGCTTATTTCTTTTCTTCTAAATTAGCACCTAAATTTGTTAAAAGTAAAATTATAGAGAAAATTTCAGATAATGTTTATGTATTAAAAGATTTGGATAGAAATAGTAAAGGTAGATATCATGTTAAGGATATTGTCAAGATTTGAACTTTGTTTTGATATTGTAAATTTGTTTGAGTATTACTATGTAACCTGGTAATTGTCTTTTGGGTTAATTGCGTTTTGAATGAGGATGTATGCAGGTATTGTATGAGAGGTACGCTGTTGAATGTATGAAGTATGATAAGGGACCTAGATAGCAATTATATACTATAAATTATTGGTTAGTTGTTGAACATCTTAGCACATGATGTAATTACTCATTAATTATATTAGGCTTTTCAAAATTAAGGAGAAAAATATGCAGCGGTCAACTTTATAAGGACTCAACCTTTTGTTTTGTTTTGGAGGATACTACTATTTGTATTTATACTTTAGGGTTGTACATTTTTTGTATTTAGAAACTTTTGTATAGCAAATACATTAGATTATTTTGTTCTTAGTTATATTTGTCATAGTTTGATATTTAGTTTTATAGAACCTGGATATGACAAATAGCGCTCTAGTGCAACCATTACTTACCTTTTCCCTGAGACTTTCCATCTCAAGGGTGATTTTGTATGTGTGAAACAACACATGTATCCTCTACCTTTTCCTTTGAGACTTTCCATCTCATTGGTGACTTTTTTTTGTATGTGTGAAACATCACATTCTCTATTATGAGACTTTCCATCTCATATATTTTTTTGGTAGTATGTATCATTGTGCATACTTAGCTTATTGTGGTTTGTCATTACATAGCGTATGCTCACTGTTCTGACCGGTAGCAGACCATACTTAGGCATTAGTTTTGGATTTGTTTGGTGGTGTATATTAGTACACAATTTTGTTGGTAGATTGGAGTTAGTTACATGCCAGTGTTTTGCTAGGCTGTATTTTTCATGGATATTAGTTTGTTAATGTAAGGCAAATATGCTGACTACATTAACCGGGTGCATACTAAATCCAACTTTTGTTTTGGGTATTACTTCTCATGGAGTTTAGTACTTATTCTTATTAGAATTTTGTTGTTGGTTAGTGGTTGGTAGATTTTCTTAGGAATCTATAATTATTGGGAATTAGTATTTATTGTTATGGATTCTAGTTTGTTAATGGATAAGCGAAGGTGCTGACACATTAACCGGTTGTAGACTAAATCCAATTTTGTTTTGTTGCTTTGTTATTCCCTAATAAACTTTTCTTTTGATGATGAAGTAGGAGATTAGTTTTGTCTACTTGGATTGGTTAGTTATTGTAAAGCTTTGTACTTTTGCATTAACCGGTTGCATACTAATCCAGTAGCTTTTCTTTTGTGATACTAGTTATCAATTAAATTTATTCCTATTTGGATATTTTGTTAGTAGTTGAGATAGGGAGTTATTGAGTTTGGTTAGTGGAGATTAATAGAAGTTTGGTGAAGTTTGACGTTTTGTGAGTTGCATGGGTAGTTATTTTGAAAAAAAAATTGCTCTCAATTTTTTTTTAACTAGAAAAGGGGGAAATGTAACGTACGATTTGTTTGCATCGTAAGTTACACAGTATTTACTAATAATTTAACCTTAAAATCACGTAATTTTGTTTGTTTACATTGATATTTGACAATGACAGTTCATTAAATGAATTATTTCCACAAATACGTAGATTTGTTTATAACAATTTTGACAGAGACAAATTTTACTACAGTGTACTGAGTAGTAATATTCATACACTATTTATTTGGAACTTTTTAAATTTAATTCTATTTTGTTAAGTGTAAGTGATAGTGGAAACAGTGCCGTGTAGTGACAGTGGAAACGGTGACTTGCCGCGTCAGCCGTTTGCGCGATTCCCACAAAGAATAAGACACCGCGGTACCGGTAGGGATCATCATGACCGTGGGACACTCGAGTTCTAATATTGAACCAGTTAGCTCGTAATTATTCTTAAGTATAAAAAATTGTAACATTCAATTTTAATAAAGTTTAAGTGTTATACTCCGGTCTTTCTGTACTCTCCACCTGCAGCCAGTCGTAGAAACATAATTGGCGCAGTCGAGGAGGATACTCGCGGCTGGTAACGTGTAGCTTCCAACCGTGTTGGTTTCAACCGCGTGAAGAGTATCATCAGAACCTACGTGACGCTGCATGAGGAGATATCCAGACATCGATAGCGCAAGAAGGCCGGAATAAAAAAAAAGAATCCATGTAAGTACATTAGACCCATTCTAGTGACTTGCTTATTCCTATTCTCTACTAATACTTCGTTCAATTTAATTTACCAAGATTATTCCTACACGTAAAGCGCGTTCTTCTAGCATAAGTAATAGTAATAGACAAGTTTTTATAGATAATAGGAGGAATATTAGTGAGAGTGATTTATTAGATCCTGATTTAAATTCTTTAGAAATGGCAGAATTAGATTTAATTTATAAAGCGTTGCGATTGGTTCCGGACTTCGACGGAAACCCCAACGTTTTGACAAGATTTATTAATCTTTGCGATCAATTAGCGCAGCAGTATTGTAACGCCGAAAGTTCTTCACTAAGCAGGTGTGCATTAATTAATGGTATATTAAATAAAGTGATAGGACCCGCTGCTCGCTTGATTAACACGAACGGAATCCCGACTGATTGGAATGGTATTCGTAGTGCTTTAGTGAATAATTTCGCAGATCACCGAGACGAAACCGCTCTTTACAATGACTTGGCTATCTTGAGACAGGGTGCTAGTAGCCCCCAAGAATTTTATGAACGGTGTCAAAATTTATATAGTACTATTATGACATATATCAACTTACACGACACTCTTCAAACTACAATTGATTCTAAGCGTGATTTATATAGGAAATTAACCTTGAAGGCGTACGTGCGTGGTTTAAACGAGCCCCTAGGGTCGCGTATTAGGTGCATGCGCCCCGAGACGATTGAAAAGGCGCTAGAGTTTGTTCATGAAGAAGTTAATACTTTATATCTTCAAGGTAGGAACGAGCGCATTTACGATAAAAAAATGTTAACTTCGGGGCCAGTAAACTATTATAGTGATTTTAAAATGCTACCTAGTATTGGGCCTGCTCCTCGGCAAATTAATTGTGGTATGCCAGGTCCTTCGCGGAATCAATTTATGGCTCCAACCTCGCCTCAGTGGAAGCCAAATTTTTACCAACCACGTCAATTCGGTCCAACTCGTACTCAACAAATTTTTAGAGCAACTCCACCGAACTATAGCCCTCATAATAATTATTTTAAAGTAGCCAACCAGCAGATGGCCCCGCGGCCAATGAGTGGTGTTAGCCATTTTGTTCCGCGAGAGTTGCCAAACACTTCTACTCTTACGGGACAAGATTGGAGAAAATTGGGAAATCCGCCTCCAAATAATTATTTTAAATCACGAGATAATAATTATAATGATTGCTCGAATGATTTTTTTATTGATGATGAATATTACCCTGATTATTTTGAACCTTTTTATAATTACGGGGATTCGATAAATTATCCGTTTACCTATAAATGTGATGAACCTCATCAGCAATTTTATGAAGAGTCAAGGACATCCCAAGGTGTAGTTGAGGATGTTAATGAAAAGAGTACAGAGTCGGATTTTCAGAAAATTCAGAAATCAGACACATTAAGATAGAAATTAATTTACAAACCCAACGTCAATTACCGTTTATTCAAATTTCATCTCCTCCTTTAAAATTATTGCTAGATACGGGGGCGAACCAATCTTTTTTAAGTCCTGATGTTGTCAAAAAATATTTTAACCATTTTTCACTAAATTATGACCCGTTTGAGGTATGTAATGTTCATGCTAAGACTAGAAGTGATTATTCTATAACGTTGCCTAGTTTTTATGAATTCAATGATCCAAGCGATGTAACATTTTGTATATATAAATTTCATGACTTTTTCGATGGGTTAATTGGAACAGATTTATTAGATAAATGGGGGGCTGTAATAGATTATAAAAATAAAATTCTTACCACTAAATTCGCTTCAAATCCTATTCTAATTTATAATTCACGTAATAATAATCTATATGAAGACGTAATACCAGCTGGTAGCTCCAAGTTAGTACAAATTCCGATTAATATTCACGAAGGCGAAGCTCTTGTGGAGGAACAAATTATTTCAAATTGCATTGTGGGTGAGTGCTTAACTACTGTTAAAAATTATAAGGGGATAGTTGAAGTAAGAAATCCGAGTCGAAATGATGTTATATTTTCCGTGAATCAAGCTATATCTGCCGAGGTACATAGCATTGAGTGCCAATCCGTTGAGAAGCAGCAACCACAACGTGTAAAAGAAATACTGGCGCGTCTTCGTACAGATCATTTAAATATTGAAGAACGTACAAATTTAGAGTTACTGTGTTCGCGATATGCCGACGTCTTCTATCTAGAAGACGAGCCATTAACTTTTACTAATAAAATTAAGCATTGTATTAAAACTACAGACGAGGTTCCAGTATATACGAAAAGTTATAGATATCCGTATATTCATAGACAGGAAGTACAAGAACAAATAAAAAAAATGTTGGAGCAGGGAATCATTAGGCCTTCAAATTCTGCTTGGAGTTCTCCAATTTGGGTTGTACCAAAAAAATCAGATGCATCGGGTAAACCAAAGTGGCGAATAGTAGTAGACTTTCGAAAGCTTAATGAGAAGACAATAGATGATAAATATCCCATCCCTAACATTTCCGATGTATTAGATAAATTAGGACATTGCCACTATTTTACCACCT
Source organism: Parnara guttata (assembly GCA_018248475.1). Taxonomy (NCBI): domain Eukaryota; kingdom Metazoa; phylum Arthropoda; class Insecta; order Lepidoptera; family Hesperiidae; genus Parnara; species Parnara guttata. The sequence goes on along the minus strand of DWIR01000006.1, from coordinate 2,202 downwards.
TAGACCTTGCTAGTGGGTTTTATCAGGTAGAGATGGAACCCTACGATATTCCAAAAACCGCTTTTAATGTTGAACACGGTCATTTTGAATTTCTTCGAATGCCTATGGGTTTGAAAAATAGTCCGTCCACTTTTCAAAGAGTAATGGACAATGTTTTAAGAGAACTTCAGAATACAATCTGTTTAGTATATTTAGATGATATTATAGTTTTTAGTACATCCCTTCAGGAGCATATAGATAACCTTGAAAAAGTGTTTTTAAAATTACGTGAGTCCAACTTTAAGATACAAATGGACAAATCAGAATTTCTTAAATTAGAGACAGCTTACTTGGGGCATATCATTAGCAAGGATGGTATAAAGCCAAACCCTGATAAAATAGTGGCAATCAAAAAATACCCTCTACCTAAAACCCCCACAGAAATTAAAAGATTTTTAGGACTTCTTGGTTATTATAGAAAATTTATTCCAGATTTTGCCAAAATAATTAAGCCTATGACTCAGTGTTTAAAGAAGGGTTCCAAAATTACACTTGATCCAATTTATATAGAATGTTTCGAAAAATGCAAAACACTGTTGGTTAACGATCCCATTCTTCAATATCCAGATTTTTCAAAAGAATTTATTCTCACTACAGATGCTTCAAAATTTGCAATTGGAGCCGTCCTTTCACAGGGAGTAATTGGATCCGATAAACCCATAGCCTATGCCTCGCGCACTCTTAATCCAAGTGAAATAAATTACAGTACGATCGAGAAAGAGTTATTAGCAATAGTTTGGGCGACGAAATACTTTCGCCCTTATCTTTTTGGACGTAAATTTAAAATCGTTACTGACCATCGTCCACTGCAGTGGGTTATGAACATCAAAGAACCGAATTCCCGGTTAACCCGTTGGAGGTTACGTCTTAGTGAGTACGATTTTACTGTACTTTACAAGCAAGGAAAAAATAACACCAACGCTGATGCCTTATCACGTATCGAAATCCATCATGAAGAATTAAGTTCTATAATAGTTAATGTGTCTCAAGAAGATGATTCCGATTCTCGAACTGAAAGTGCTAACACAGAAGGAGCTATTTCTGACTCTCAAACTGAAACGGCCAATTCTAGTACCGATACTGCACATACAGACGCTGAGAACCCTATATTAGAAATTCCGATAACTGACAAACCTCTTAATTTCTTCAGCAAACAGATAATTTTAAATGTTTTAGACGGTATAAAAAGCAAACCGAGGATTTCTAAGCCTTTTCCTACCCACATTAGGATCTACACTCACATTTCTGAATCAAATATGGAAAAAGATTTAATAGATGTAATTAAAGAATATGTCAACCCAAAAGTAAAAACCGGAATATTAATTAACCCTGAACTAAAAATGTATCTAATAATACCCATCTTACAAAGACATTTTAAAAGCTCTGCGATGAATTTGGTAATAACTAAATGCGAAATAGAAAATGTAACAGATTTTTTGAAACAGCAAGAAATCATTAAAAATTATCATAACGGAAAAACTAATCATAGGGGAATCAACGAATGTCATCTGTCATTATCGCGAAGGTATTACTGGCCTAAAATGAAAGAACAAGTATCAAAATACATTAATGAATGTAATATTTGCGGTCAAGCTAAATATGATCGACACCCCGTACAACCTCGGTTTCAAATCGTACCTCCACCTACAAAACCTTTTGAAGTAGTTCATATAGATTTACTGAGCATTGAATCATGCAAATTTCTTACCATAATTGATGCGTTCTCAAAATATGCTCAAGCATATTTTCTGAGGGATGCTACAGCTATTAGCGTTGTTCAAGCCTTATTAAAGTTCTCAACTCATCACGGACTTCCTATAACAGTTATTTCAGATAACGGTCCGGAATTTACAAATCAGGTTTTCTTGGAATTTTGTAGGTTACACAAAATTTTGCACCATAAAATTTGTCCTAACACACCTAATGAGAATGGAATGGTGGAACGCCTTCATTCTACATTATTAGAACACTTGCGCATCTTAAGATTAGATCGTCGAGAAGAATTAGTGACCAACCTTATGACATACGCAGTTCTTGCATATAATAGCTCAATACACAGTTTTACTCATTGCAGACCTATAGATATAATAACCGGTCATTTAGATCCTCGTGATCCCTTAGACATGAATGTAACCAACCATCTTTTGCAACAATATATTCGAG
>DWIR01000005.1:0-12502 GCA_018248475.1 Parnara guttata | reverse complement strand
GTGTCTATGAGGAATTTCGAATTTATTTCAGGTATTTCTACATGTGGTAATTTCAAAATGCTGTCACAATAATTTAAGTTTATCACTTCACTACATCCTTGGAGGCAGTTTCCTGAAAATTTTCAGGTTGTGCTGTTTCCAAGGTGACATTTTCAGTATCGGCGTCGTCGGAGTATATCGGATACTCATAATGATTGTAATTTGTCTCGTCCGTGTTAAAATCATATCCATATTCGTACCCATCAGTGTAGTCAGATGTATTTTCATTATAGGGGGTTGGTTGTTCCATATAAAACAATTCGTTCGTAATCATATTCTGCCTAATAGGAGCGGTGCGCATTGAGACGTCGGTATCCTGTAACTTAGAGGGATTTTGTTGTTTTGAAAAACCGAATTTATTCTGATTGGTCTGAAACTGATTAGGGATACCAAATTTAAAATTTTGTTGATGGGGTGTAATGCCATATTTATAATTATTGTATTGTAATGGCATACGTTGTGTAGGACTCTGTCCAAAACCATGTGTTTGAGTGTTCTGCGGCATGCCAAACCTATATCCCATTTTAGGTGGTATAAATGAATTTTGCTGGTTAAAAATGGGTCTAAACCCTGAGCTATTTTGAGTTATACCGAAACGGAATTTATTTTGTGCGAAGTTATTAGGTGGCAATCCAAATCGAAAATTATTTTGTGGTATTCCAAAACGAACATTATTATTACTAGGCATTGTATCAAACGCTGGTTTAGGCGGTTGGTTCATGTTAAGCTGCTTAAAAGAATTTTGGTTATTATTAAAATTTGGTAATTGTTTTAATAATTTATTCTTGGCCTCATATTGATATTTGAAATTTACTTCCTCGGTCACTACATTAAGAGCTGTTTCCAAATCACAACAACCTTTCAATCTTACAATTCTAATCATGTCTTCCGGTAAATTATAGAGAAAGACATTTAAAGCCGTATTATTGTATATTATCATTTTTGCGGCTTTCAAACCTTCGTCAGCGAGTCGATTTACTTTTGAAAATAAAGAACTTTTTACATTTTGTATTCTTTGACAGAATTGGATGTACGATTCGTTATTTTTTAATTTTAAATTTTCCAGTTCTATAGCTATACATTCTTCTGATCGTGGATCTCCGAAATGCTGTGTTAGTAATTCCCTAAGTTCATCATAAGATTTAATATTGGGGTGATTGCTTAAAAGAGTTGCGGCTCTACCAAAAAGTCGACTGGATACTACATGAAATAGGTATAAATCTTGTGCTAAATTACCTGGTATTCTGCTGCCACTTAATACATATTCACATTTAGCTATAAACAAGTTCAACAGATTTTCTTCCCCATCGTATTTAGGGATAAGAGATACGGTATCTTTAGGCACTGGTTTAACTTCCATATTTATAATTTAAAACACAATAGAAGGGTAAAAGTAGATATAACGATAAAATAATTAATTAGCCTGAATGCTAATCGTGAATAAAATTTAAAACTTAAACTTACTAATATATTATTATTTTTCCAAATATATTTGAACGCACAGATTTACCAATGTTAGTGCAAATCTAGGGACGTGCTAAATGGATCACAAGACACACAAGCTATAATATAATAAAATACGTACATTAATTTTAGAGCACCGATTTACCTATTTTTGTGTAAATCTAAAATATGCAACAAAATCAGATAAAATAATTACGAAAATTTTTGTTCGTAAGGAGAAAGTCACAAGGATATAAAACGGGAAGTGAAAGGTTTACTCACTCTTTTCCGCTTATCCCCATGGTCCTCGTGAGCCAATTGTACCACTTCACCACTTCACGCACTTTACCACAAAACTTATTTATTTGGTTTTTACTCCGCCGCGTCCGCGTAAAGACGGTTTTCTATTTTCTGAAAATGCGACGAATCCTACCGGCTGCGCCAGTTTTGAATGAGAAAGACGGAAACGTTTTTTTAAAAATTATAATTAATTAATACAAACGTCTTTCTTAGGTGGCTAATGGTACTAGACTAACTTAAAATTAAAAATTACAATTATTGATGCTCTCTATTCTACTTGGTGGTCCTCTTCTTAGAATGGAATTGCTGCGTGGACTAAATGGCAAATATGCTGGTAGGGTGCTGACTAACTGTAACTGGCTGCTGGGCTAGGGCTGGCACTGAAGGTGTAACTCCTCCCTCCACGAGTTCGAGATTATCCTGGGTTGGATTATCTCGCACTTTCCTAATGCTAAATAATTTCTTAATTTTATCCTTAAATGCAACTATGATTAAACACGTTATTGTCAAGACACAACACACAATGGCACTTATATTAATACTTTCAGTTTCTCTATTTTCATGAACACTTATCACTTCATGTTTATTCTTCTGTAACAAATAATTAAGCATCTGGATATCCTGAAGATCCATTCCGTTAAGGTTGACGGGTTTTCTCTGGTCATAGGATGAGTTGGTGACTATTAAGGGTAAGTTGACGACTGGAACGCTTGTATATATTAAATCTTTTCCTTGGCTTCGATGTCTCATTATATTAATGTCTTTTATCTTTATTTCACAGTCATCATCCATGGTTAACAGGTAAGTTCCTTGGACTGTTTCTTGTGTAACTTCACTCTCGCAGTACTGGGTAAGTGGTGTCTCGGTTTTCGTGTAAATGATCCAGCGACCGGCTTCCACAGGATCTATTTTTACATCATCAAGGATTACAGGAACCGGGTGACAACTTGAGATATTTGTGGAATATGTCATAAGTGCAGTAATACAATCATCATTGGTCAGTGGTGAAGTATCCTTTTCAAAGCACAAGAAGTAGGCTTCATCTATTTCATGACATGGGCGAGCGAGCGGCTTCGCTTTCAATCCTTTCACCAGGATGTAAGGGAACTTGGGTAAGATAAGGTGAGTATGGACATTACTTTTATCAAGAATAGGTAAGGGTATTAATTTAAAATAGTTATAAATATCATTTGTTATCAAAGGTATATGCATAATTAGTTTTATCTGATCTTGTCTCATATAAGCTTTAATTTCTATAGATTGTTCTATTTTTACAATATTTTCAATCTTTGCCTCAAACACTAGTTTTTCGGTTAATTCTATTTCTCTAAACAGTAATATTAATTCGTCTGTATCTATAAATGAACCGTGTAACATTTTAACTTTAGCAAAGGCAATTGCTGTTTCAACTTCGTTCAGTCTTAGATAAAGTATCTGAAAATTATGTATAAAAATGTTATAGATGTGGATAATTCTATTATTTGTTTGAAATAGTATCGATTCATTTAAGCGGTTGCTTATATCGTTGATGCTTTTATCTATCTGAATGAAGTTGTTTTTTGTAGTGTTAGCTAATTTTGTAAAAGAACCCAACATTTCAGAGATAATCGTAATCTTTTTTTTTATTGCATCTTGTTTCGTATTTACTTCATTAATTAACTTTTCGTACATCAACGCGTCCTCATTATCCAGATTACCTGTGATCATCTTAATTAACGAACCCAGAGGATTTAATAACCCACGCTTGACTCTTATTGACGGAATTAACTGTTTATATTTTTCTAAAGTTATGTTCATTATAAAATCAGCTTGAGATTCTACCTCAATAAAATCTAAGCCTAAGAGTTTTGGATTACAACAGTTTTTAACTTGCTTTTTAAGTGTAAGATATCTATTAACATTTAGTTTTAACTCCTCATACATTAGTTTTAAATCTAATATTTTAATGACTGTCCAACTATTTTCACTGATTATTGCTCGACCTTCTTTTACAGGTAGCAGCCCTGGATTTCTTTCAATCCGCTGAAGTTGAAGTCCCTGGCTGCGGATCGTAAGGACCATCAGGACGATGAACCTGTGGAGGACGTCGGATGTCTTTAATTGGAATTTTAGTGTTATGGTTCCTGGTTATAACTGGTACGACGTTTCTTTCTATGGGTCCAGTGACCTGAGCCTTCTGGTAACGTGGTTTATCCTTACTACGGCGCGTATTAACTCCTTTAACAAAGACAGTGTCGCCCATATCTATATCAAATTCCTTTTCTCCCCCACTTCTTTCTATTACCTTCTGTTTCTTATCTATAATTTTATCTGTCAAATACTTGTAAAGATATTTTGTTCTATTTACGTGTTCTCTAACTAATTGTTGTGTGAAATGTTTAGTGAAATCATTATAAAAAGTGCTGTTAGCTTCTGTGTGACCAAAAACTACTTCAAACGGGGTGAGGCCAGTAGTGGAATGAATAGTATGATTATATGCCATTATGGCGTATGTCATAACTGTAGCCGCATCTGTGATCTTCTGTTCATATTTTGCTATCCTGTAAATTTCTATTATAGTGGAGTGAAATCTCTCGACAATACCCATAGAATTTGGATTATGGGGAGTACTAATATGGATTTCTATTTTATAAAATGATAACATTTCTTTGAGTAGGGTATTATTAAATTCGACACCTGGATCAGCACTGATTCGGCTAGGAGTACCATACGTGGAAAAATACTTTAAGAGGGCTCTAACTACTTCTGGAGCGGACTTAGTATTAATTTCATATGCTTGACCTAATTTGCTGAAGGCTTCTACAATAGTTAAATAATGCTTGCCATCTATAGAGAATGTGTCAATGAAAAGTTCTTGAAAGGGTTTTGTTTGATTTTGGGTTAGTTGTAATTCAGGTCTAAAAGGTCTACGGTCGTATTTCATTTTTTTACAAGTCTCGCAAGAATTTATTATGCTGGATACAGTTTGATCCATGTTCTCCCAGAAGAATGAACGCTTAAGATGGATTATCGTTTCTTTAATTCCCCTATGGCTATTTTTTCCTTCATGATATTTCAGTACTGCTTCACGTTGTTCTGTTTCGTTTCTTAAAACTGTTACTCTTTTAGTACATTCGTAAAATTTAACAGTGCCCCTTTGAAAAAGTATTATAATGACTTCGGAGAACTGTTTACGATGAGTGGGGTCATCAAAGTAGAAGAAGTATTTTATTTTAGGTCTAATGTAGCTTTTAAGGAATCTTTTGATTAGTTCCATGTTATTATCTAAAGGTAAGTAAATTTCTAATATTTTTATCTTATTTCTGGATAGGTCTTTAACTGTTAATTCATCTCTATTCCAGGTATGGACGATCACCTGATTCGGCTTGGTGTCGATGGCTTCGTGTAAGATTAGCATACCATCGATATCTAGGTCTGCAGCTGAGTGAACGGTCTCTATTTCTTCATGTGTTTCAGAGGCAGAGTCAGTGGTACTACCTACAGATAAAGTGGTACTACCTGCAGATGGAATAGATTGCCGTCCTGGTGATGAATTCATTCTTTCTGATGGTAAGGAAAAAGGCATAGGAGATGGCGTGCGTCCCTGTGGAGATGGCAAACGGGGATTATCGTTTTGTTCTCTACCTAAACGTTCTATCTCATTTGTTAAGCCTTCTACGTAACTTTGGAGTTCATGTTCTTTTGGGTCTACATTAACTTGCATTGAATGGTTATCTTCATCCCCTAGTGCGTAGACTTTAATTCGCGATAAAGCATCGGCATTGCTGTTTTGCTTCCCTTCTTTATGTTTTATGTCATAATCGAATTCTGCTAGACGTAACTTCCATCTGGTTAATTTACTATTTAGCTCTTTCATAGATTTTACCCACGTTAATGGTCTGTGGTCGGTATATATAGTGAATTTTTTCCCATATAGATAGGGCCTAAAGTGTTTTGTGGCCCATACGACAGCCAATAACTCCTTTTCGATAGTACTATATCGTGTTTCCGCGTCATTAAGTGTGCGACTTGCGTAAGCTATTGGTCTGTCGCTACCAATAGGACCCTGCGAAAGGACAGCTCCAATCGCGTAATTTGACGCATCTGTCGTAAGGACAAATGGTTTTGTAAAGTCTGGAAACTGTAAAATCGGCGCATTAACTAGAAGTTCTTTACATCTTTCAAATGCATTTATATATTCTTGTTTAGTGTAATCTAATTTATTTTTCTTTTTCAGGCACGAAGTTAGGGGTTGGGTTAGTTTCGCAAAATCTTTGATGAATTTTCGGTAGTAACCTACTAAACCAAGGAAACTTTTTATTTCAGTGGCTGTTCTCGGTAATGGAAAGTTTAAGACTGCTTTGATTTTATCATTATTAGGCATAAGGCCATTCTTTGTAATAGTATGGCCAAGATAGAGCACTTCCTTCCTAAGAAACTCGCACTTGTCTAATGTGACCTTTAAATTTGTTTGTCTAAGGCGATCAAAAATTTTTCGGAGTTTATCTATGTGCTCTTGAAGGCTACTCGAATATACAATAATATCATCAAGATATACCATACAGTGTATGCCCTGTAATCCGCGGAGAACATTATCCATTGCCCTTTGGAAGGTTGCTGGGGCCGTCTTTAGACCAAAGGGCATCCTAGTAAACTCGTAATGTCCCGTTTGTGTAGTAAAAGCTGTTTTCGGGATATCCGTCTCATTAACTTCGATCTGATGATATCCACTGGCAAGATCTATTGTACTAAAATATTGGGCCCGTCCTATTTTATCGAATAGATCGGTGATGTTCGGTAAGGGGTATTTATCATCGACCGTGATTTCATTTAAGCGACGATAATCAATCACCATTCTATATTTTTTTTCTCCAGATGCATCTAACTTCTTGGGAACTAGATGAACTGGTGCGCTCCAAGGAGAATGTGACTCTTGTATAACGTTATCTGCTAGAAGTTTATCTACCTGTTTTTGTATTTCCTGGCTGACGATGGGTGGTTGTCTGTATGGTCTAATATAGATTGGGTCTTCATTTGTTGTTCTAATACTATGTTTTACTTGGTTTGAAAAGGTCAATGGTAATTTATCAGTATAAAATATGTCGCGATATTCATAGCACAAATCTAGAATACCTCTTTTTTCTTCTTCATTCATGTGATCTATACGCAGTTTGTTTAAATTTTCTTTTAAGAATTCATCAACCATGATATTATCTTTAGTTAAATTTAATTTACATGAATTATCCTCAAAACTTGTGACATTAAAAGGTTCCTTAATAGTGATTACTACTTTTTCATTAGTTAAATTTTGGATAATAGTGTTAGTAAAGTAATTTCGGCATGTTACGAGAGCAGAGGGCATACGAACACCTTCTTGAAATTTTAAGTAATCCAATACAGCATCACCATTTTTTAAATTCGTTGGTATTTTTACTCGCGTTTCTGATCTGGGTTCTACGCTTATTTCGTAAGGTGGGTTGTAGATTATAGGGATCTGAGTGTTTTGTGTAACTAACATTTGATCACGCATGTCTATGGTTGCTTCTAATTTCTTTAATAGATCAGAACCTATCAAGCCATCGTATCTACCGTCTATATCATATATATAAAATTTATGCCAAAGTGTACTTTTAAATGTTCTTAATAATGGGATGTATATAACTTCGTTGTGTGTACTTTGTGCATGAGTGCTAATAACTGTAAATGGTTCGATGTGTTTATAGTCACAGAAAAACTGGTTAGCTTTAATTGGGCTTATAAAGGATCTGCTACTGCCAGTGTCTATGAGGAATTTCGAATTTATTTCAGGTATTTCTACATGTGGTAATTTCAAAATGCTGTCACAATAATTTAAATTTAAGTTTATCATTTCATTACATCCTTGGAGGCAGTTTCCTGAAAATTTTCAGGTTGTGCTGTTTCCAAGGTGACATTTTCAGTATCGGCGTCCTCGGAGTATATCGGATACTCATAATGATTGTAATTTGTCTCGTCCGTGTTAAAATCATATCCATATTCGTCTACCCCCTCTCTTTTTTTCGTCTACCCCCTCTTGAAAAGTGCACTTGTGTTTTAGCGACGTGTATCGTATTTAATGCATAATAAATAGTTTAGTGTTTGTTTTTGAATCCCAACTGTGTGTTTTGTGTAAATTGCGATCTAAAACAACTGTGGAAGTATTATCTTGCGAAAGTATTCGTGATTTAAAGTATTGTGATCGTCATAATTTTGTCAACCTAACTTAACGAACTTACTTTGGAATTCTTACGCTGTACATATTTACTAAAATGGCAATCTGCATGAAATGTAATAAAGATATACCAAAAGTTGATGAAAAGAATCCAAGAATTAAGTGTCATGGTTGTGAACGACAGATTTGTGTGAAGTGTAGTGGGTTGCTTGCGACGGAGTTAAGAGTGATAATATTGCAGTCTCCTACTTTAAAATATCTGTGCCCCGACTGCGAATTAGGTGTCCGCCAACTTCCAGCGCTCAGAAAGGCGGTTGCCCAACTAAAATCTGAAGTTGAGCAACTTCAATCGAAGGCAAGTCAGACCACAAACATGGAAAGCATTCTCGCTGAATTGGCGGATAGAAAAAAGCGTAGTACCAACGTTATTATGTTTGGTGTAAGCGAGCGTCAGTGGGAATCAGGGGATGATACTCGAGATAGAGAGTTACGAATTCAACACGACAAAACTCAAGTCGAACAGGTGCTGAGCAACATTTCGGAATCTGAGCCACCCGTCGCTGTTATCCGCCTCGGTGAGCCTAAAAAAGGTTCACCCCCACGCCCACTGAAATTAATATTCTCAAACAAAAAATCAGCAATAACAGTGTTAAAAAATAACAAGAAATTGCCTTCCAATATTAAAGTAAAAAATGACCTTACACCTTATCAACGAGAATATTTAATAAAGTTACGGGAAGAATTGAGTCGCAGGACTGAAAACGGTGAGAATAATTTAACTATCAAGTACATGAACGGCAGTCCCACAATTACCAGCTCAAAAAACCAATAACTTTCGACCATCCTCTTGTTGAATTTACGTTTTTCTATACAAACCTGGCATCGTTAATGGCTAAAAGAGATTTGCTTATTATTGAGATAGATAAGATAAAACCGACTTGTATTATTATATCAGAAACACATCTAAAACCTACAATTCCCGATAGTTTAATTTCTATTAATGGCTACGTCCTATATCGACACGACAGATTGAAAGGAACAGGGTGGGGAGGAGTGGCTATATATGTATCGCATAAACTTAGTGGAATACCTATACAGGTAAATATTCATCCTAGCTACAACCGCAATGCTGAAGTGGAAGCTCTCTGGTTACACTTAAAGTATGGTCACTTTGAGATAACAGTTGCAGGTGTATATCGACCTACTCATTACAGCTATGAAGATACTGATAGGTTACTGTTTGAAACAATAAAAAAAGCGTCTGAAGGGAAAACACCCTTGATAATTATGGGAGATTTTAACCTCCCAGATATAAAGTGGCCACTGAAAAATTTAGACACTGATCATTATAACACCCTGCACAGAAACTTTGTAGAAATGTTTGTTGATAGTAACCTCAATCAACTAGTTACAAATATTACAAGGAAGAGGAATGATGAGGAGTCCTTACTGGACCTAATCCTATGTAATGAGGAAAATCTCTGCACAAAAATAGAATATCTACCACATATAGGGAAAAGTGACCATCTTGTGTTAATAGCAACAATGCAAATAGAAAGTCAAGATTATCGACCACATCAAAGTCGCTTGCCAAGAAGAAATTTCTTTAAGGCCAATTATGAAGCGTTAAATAAAACACTTTTAAATAACACCAATATAGGAACAGAATGGTCGGATGTTAATCTTGCATGGAGGAACTTTTTAGAAATAACTCATAATGCTATTGAGAAGCATGTCCCTCTAGTTATTAAAAATTGCGGACAAAATATAAAAAAACCATGGATTAATAAGCAAGTGTTAAGAATGATCAAGGAAAAAAAACGTATGTGGAAAATATATTTACTTAAAAAATCTCCTGAATCTTATAAGAATTACCGCACTGTAAACAATAAAATTATAACTGTTATAAGAAACCTACGTAAAGCATTCGAAATAGGGATTGTTAACAGAGGACACAAATCTTTTCACTCCTATATACGCCAACAGCTCTGTTCAAAAGTATCTGTGCCACCATCGCTAATAGATGAAAAGAACGATATTACTAATGATCAAGAAAAAGTAGCTAATCTTTTTGCTAAACATTTTGAAAAATCTTTTGTCATTGAACCCCCAAACAAGGTAATGCCCACCGCACAAATGCCGCGAATTATCAATTCAATAGAAACTGTTACTATCTCAACAGATATTGTTTGTAAAACTTTGAATACTTTTAACGATACAACTTCTATGGGACCAGATTCATTGCCTTCTAAATTACTTAAATCATGCAGCAACACACTCAGCCATCAGTTAGCACATATAATGTGTTTGTCTCTTAAAACAGGAACACTACCACAAGAATGGAAGATAGCGCATGTTACTCCGATATATAAAAAAGGTGATAAATTAAATGCGGCTAACTACAGGCCAATTAGCCTTACAAGTATAGTTTGTAAAACACTTGAAAAAATAATTGCAAGAGAATTGAGAAAGTTTATTGCAAATGAAAACATAATAATTGAGGAGCAACATGGGTTTGTACCCAAGAGATCAACGGTCACCAACCTTCTTACCTGTCTTGACAAATGGACTTTAAACTGGGATAAGCGTTGCCCAACAGACACAATATACTTGGACTATGAAAAAGCATTTGATCGAGTTCCCTTCAAAAGATTGATATCAAAATTAGAACATTTTGGAATCCGTGGACAACTCCTCCAATGGATATCTGATTTCTTAACCAACAGGAAATTCAAGGTTAGAGTGGGAGATGCTTTTTCTGAACTATATGATGTTCACAGCGGAGTACCACAGGGATCTGTCCTGGGACCAATCCTCTTTGGAATTTATATTACAGACCTAAAAAGTGCAGTTAAATCTGATTTGTCTATTTTTGCTGATGATACCAAAATCCTTGGGAATCCCCTAATCAGCCATAATGTTATACAGGAAGATTTAGATCGAATTGTGCAATGGACACAAGACTGGCTCATCTCATTAAATGCAGCCAAGTGTACAGTTTTACATATGGGCAGCAACAATCCAAAAATGTCATACAACATTGGCTCTGTGCAATTAACACCTGTTAATACTCAAAAAGATCTTGGAGTCACTATTACACATAATCTTAAGTGGGACATTCACATTACAACTATAACAAAAAAGGCCAACTCCATGCTTTATACTATAAGAAAAGCTTTTAGTATAATCACAAAGAGCTTGTTTATCAAAATATATAAAGCTTATATTCGTCCATTATTGGAGTATGCTTTCCAAATCTGGAATCCTTACTTTAAGAAAGATATTCTACTCCTTGAAAAAGTACAGCGGAGAGCGACAAAACTCGTAACATCACTTAGATACAGGTCCTATGAAGAGCGTCTTTCTGAGCTAAATTTAACCACTTTGGAACACCGGAGGCAAAGGGGAGATCTGATAGAAACATTCAAAATTTTAAATGCTCATTATAATATCAGAAATATTCCCAAACTATATATCATCAAACCGAAAGACCGTCTAAGAGGGCACTCAATGAAACTAAAGAGACACTTAACCTCCAGCAAACCCAGATATCACTTTTTACCTAATCGTGTTGTAGAGCTATGGAATAAGTTACCCGAATCAGTAATAAGTGCACCAACAGTGAACAATTTTAAAAATAGACTTGATGAATATTTGCTAAGTAAAATAATATGAAAAAGTGTTAAACAAACAAACACAAGTGCAAAACCCTAAAAGTCTATTAACAAAATAAATTAAAAACGTATGTCACGGATGGCCTGCCAGTGACTGCTCTCACACCTCCCGGCATTTTAAAATACAAATATACTCGTATATCCTTTGAAATAACAAGATTTTCTTTACTACGCCCACGACCCGACATCGTTGTCCTAGATTTGTTGCGGATTTGTAAAGTTTCTTTCTAGCAACACTATGTGAAACACTAAAGAGGCTTGGCGTTAAGACGACATGTAAAGATTTTGAAACACCATCGCTCGGCAGACTTATGATTTGATCATTTTATAGCACTTAGGTATATATACAATATTCAGACGAAGTTTGACCGTATCCTACTTCCTTAAGAGTACCACAATCGTCCCTGTCTCGTGTTATGCGAATGAGAGCGGCAGTAACCATTCGCCATCAGTTGGACCGTCTCCCTGATTGTCACGTATAACGGTCCAGAAAACTCAATGAAAAGTTTCTAATAATTATGTATCCTTCCTTCACCAAGTGTTAAAAGTTTATCAGTCGATCAATCAAAAACCAACCATTAAAAAGATACTCAATATGACAAAAAATACTACTCATTATCAAATTCTGAACGCGCAGCTAAATTTTAAATGATGTGCGTTATGTAAAAAACCGAATCTATCATATTCTACTGTAATAGTCTTATAGTCTATATTTTTAGTAGGGAAAGCTGTCCCTGTTCCAACAAAACTACTTCTCAGGTCAGGATTATAATGTAATAAAAATGCGGAGTATCATCAATGTTATTTATTCAACTGTAAATGTACAGATACTTAATGTTAAAAATAATCATCTTATCTCAATCTCCATCCATTCTCT
>DWIR01000004.1:0-12643 GCA_018248475.1 Parnara guttata | reverse complement strand
ATCGGCATTTTCGATTCAATAAATAAAACATTTTTTATATCTGAAGTCCATGTACGGATTACCAAAAAATTGAGAATTATCTTACTGTAAGTGTTTGATATTAAATACGATATAAAACTTGTGATTTTTACTTCTTGGATTGTCAACTGAGTAGTGTTACTAAATTTCTAATTTTGATGATCGTAGCCCTGAATACCTAGTCGATATTTATTTGTAATATTATTTGTTAGTAATTTGAGTTAAAACTCACCTGCTAAATCTGTTATAAAGAAATTATATTCCATATAATTATTATGCATTAGTGTACTGTCACGATTGATGTAGCACCATCCAGCCAACCATTGTCACCATAGAGCAAGTACAATAATTTCATTGAACTAGTTATTCGTTGGTTAGGTAGTTAGTGCATCTTAAAGACCTTTTACTTGCGTATTATGGTACAAATTTTAAGGTTAACAGGTGAACATACTAAGGAAAGTGCAGTATTTGGACTATTAAAATTTATAAGATAATATTCATAGAAGAAATGGATAATCCTATAGACTATCTGGTTGTGCCCTTGCCTGCAAAGCGGGGGGTCCGGTGTTCGATTCCCGCGCTGGGTAGATAATTGTGTGACTGGCAAGCGTTTGTCTTCGAGTCGTGGTCGTTAGAGATGTTTTACTTGTGTCCATCCATGCCACCAGCGATACAGATTATCCAAGTACGCTTATGAATGTGTGAATACTTACCATTAGATGAACCACCTACTCCTTTCTCGTCTTTAAACGTTAAAAAAATCATATGTGTTTTTAGTAATGGTCAATCTTGAATCGAAAATCGTAATTAAATAAGAAAAAAATTAACCTTTTCACAATAATTTGAGGTTTGCAAATATATAGCAATTAATATATTTAATTAGATATTTATTAAATAGAAATTAATTTATAGGTAATGAAAATTCCGCCACTTTTTCAACCATTTGTTGGATGAAATTAGGAAAACGCCGTATTTATATTGACAAAAATTGTTTGTGCTGTATTTTTTTCTAATCCAGATGTAAAACACGCTTAGTTAATTCAGGTACGTACATTGAAAAACTTAAAATATTCATATGTGTCCGATCATAAGTCAGTAGCGAATAAACAATTACGAAGAACACACGTTTCCTTTTGCTCCTCATCGTTCACAACCAGAAGGGCCTAAATAAATATAGTTCATCATTCAAAATTGCACCGAAACCAATAAACATATGGCCTATAACGAGCCGGATTAATTGACGAACGAATATTCTACTCGACGCACTGTGAAGACAAAAGAGCTGCATTCCTTAGATAAGCCGGGACTTGTTTACTTGAAGATTCATTGTTGGAAGAGTTTTTTGTGGCGTTTTTAATAACTCGTTGCGAATATTACAACTGCTCGGATCTGCTTGTTAATCTAATACGTGTCGCGTTTTATTGAGAAGATGCCTCAAGATTTAAATCAAACAACTGCGGAACAAGACAAACATCTATCGACATTGTTAGAAGTCGCGAACATTATACAAAAAACGCAGATCAACCTTAAGAAGTGTCCAAAGCAAAGGTTAACAAAGGGATATGTGCAAGCAAGATTGAAAACACTTGAAGATTACTGGACTACGTTTAAGGGAGCTCACCATAGTCTTACGGCGTGCACGCCACGAGAACAAAAGGGTATACTTCCATATTTTTTAAATGAAGATTTTTACCAAGTAGAAGACTTGTACCTGGTATTACAGGCGGATTTGACGGATCATTTATTGAAGTTGGAAACGCCCGAATGCAACATGTCAACCGTAAGTAACGATAATCAGTTATTAAGTGGTTCGCCATTAGCCAGTTTGCCGCGTATACAACTGCCCATGTTCTCGGGGAAATATGAAGATTGGCCTAGCTATCAGGATTTGTTTACAGCTCTTGTCCACAATACTAATTTAAGTAATGTTCAGAAATTACATTATTTAAAAACAAGTGTGTGCGGGGAGGCAGAGTTATTGTTGAGACATATTCAAATTTTAGATAGTAATTATTTACAAGCTTGGGAGTTACTTAAGGGGCGTTTTGGTAATAAAAAGATGATTTTAAACTCAGTTTTAAAAAGATTGTTTAATCAAAAAAGGATTAGTTGTCAGTCGTCGGGTCAAATTAAAAATCTTTTGGATACTACGTCGGAATGTATCAATAGTCTTAATAATTTACAAATTAGCACCGACTCTTGGGATCCCATATTAATATTTCTAGTCAGTCAGAAATTGGACCCGGAGTCACTGAAGGATTGGGAGGAGTTTACATACAAAAATAACTCAGAACAATTACCTACTTGGGATACGTTGAAAGGATTTCTCGAATCTAAATTCCGTACACTCGAATTAGTCACACCAACGTCTATACATTCCAGAGATAAGATACAATCACAAAAATTATTTCATATTACAACTGACACTACAAAAAATCATATCGGTGTAACAACACAACCTACATGCACCTATTGCCAAAATAATCATTATTTATTCCAATGCAAAGAATTTTCGAAATTAGATGTGAAGCAACGACAACACTTTGCTAAAAATAATCGTTTATGCTATAACTGCCTCGTACCTAATCACAATGTCTTCAAATGTAAACAAACAACGTCGTGTAAAATTTGCAAAAGGAAACATCACTCTCTATTACACCTTTCTAAGGACACAAACGAGACTTCACAAACTGCAGTACAATCTGAGCCTACTATCACAACTGCACACTGTTCTCATAACCCTGGACACGAAGTATTACTAGCCACGGCACAAGTAGAAGTTACATCATGTAATGGACACAAACATCTACTACGTGCTTTAATTGACCAGGGTTCCGAGGCATCGTTCGTTTCTGCTAGGGTTGTCGACCTACTAGGTCTTTCAAAAACGAATGTTGCTGGTATGGTATCTGGAGTGGGAGAAGGAAGTCAAATACGGATCAAACACTTAGTTGACCTCACAATTACATCGCGACTTAATGCAAAGGACGTTATACAAGTGAAAGCCTATGTGCTGAAGACTATATCTAGTAAGTTGCCGTCGAGACAAGTCACGATGAATTATCCACAATTTCAAACCTTACGAGTACCTTTAGCTGATCCTACATTCAATTCACCGGGTAAGATAGACATGCTGCTCGGTGCGGACGTCTTCTGTAAAATTATAGAAGATGGTTTGCTTAAGATGAATGAAGGATTAGTAGCTCAAAAGACAAGTTTGGGGTGGATACTGTCAGGTCAAAGAGATCAAAGAACATCAACAATAAATAGCGAACACAAAGTTATTACACTGCATATCACAAGAATGGTTAAGGAAGACAATGATATGTTAAGAAGATTTTGGGAAATAGAAACAGAGATATACAAAAAGAAAAAAATACTTACAAAGGAAGAAGAAATGTGTGAACAAATATACAAAAATACAACTAAAAGAGAGTCTAATGGTAAATATACAGTACACTTACCGTTGAAACAAAGTATTGAAGAAACAGTAAGTCTATGTAAAGATACAAAAAGGGAGGCGATACGAAGATTTGAAAGCTTAGAGAGGAAATTTGCTAAATCTGTAAAGCTGAAAAATGAGTATATAAAGGTCATCAATGAATACAAAGAGATGGGTCATATGGTAGAATCAAATGCAACAGACGACAATAATTCAATCTACTTACCTCATCACGCAGTGATTAGAGAAGATAAAGAGACCAGTAAACTGAGAATTGTTTACGACGCTTCTGCAAGAGGCTCACGGGGATACTCACTTAATGACTGCATGATGGTGGGACCCGTTTTACAACATGATCTCCGAAGTCTAATAATATCATGGCGAACTCATAAAATATGTATAGTAGGAGACATAGTTAAAATGTATCGAATGATAAATATGACCAGTGAACACACGAATCTGCAACGTATTGTCTGGCGGGATAATTCTGACCTAGCACTTAAAGATTACAACCTTACAACTGTAACATTCGGCACGGCCGCTGCACCTTACTTGGCAGTACGTACGTTACATCAGCTAGCCGACGACGAAGCGCATGAATATCCTGAAACTGCTCATGTGATAAAAAACGGATTTTATATGGACGACTTAATGACAGGGCATGAAACAATTCAAAATGTAAAGAAGATATGTGATGAACTTAGGACAATACTAAAAAGAGGAGGATTTAAAATGCAAAAATGGTCGAGTAATTCTGAAGAAGTTTTAGAATATTTACAAGGAGAGACAAGAATGAATACAGTTGAGATAAAAATTGATAAAATAATTAAAATATTAGGTTTAACTTGGGATAGAGTATGTGATGAATTTCAAATTACAGTTAACTTACCTGAGATTACATATCCTATTACAAAGAGATCTATTTTGTCTGATGTTGCCCGTTTGTTCGATCCATTCGGATGGCTTTCTCCAGTCGTTATACAAGGGAAAATTTTAATTCAAAAATTATGGCTTTGCAATTTAGGTTGGGATGATGAGTTACCTTCTACGTTGAGAGACGAGTGGATTAGCTACAGAGAAGGTTTAGTACACTTACGAAATATTAAATTACCTCGATGGTTTAAAACAACTTCTAAAAATTATAATAATGTCACACTACATGGATTTGCAGATGCTTCTACTCAAGCATACGCAGCTGTAATTTACTTAAGAATCATTGATGATGATGAAATCGATGTAATTATGATTGCATCCCGCACCAAAGTAGCACCATTAAAACAATTATCAGTTCCTAGATTAGAATTGTGTGCTGCAGTACTGCTAGTAGAATTGATAAGTGACGTGGTGGATATTTTGAAAATTTCAAAGGATAAAATATATGCTTGGACAGACTCAATGGTGGTTCTATCGTGGCTACAATTGCCACCGAACCGTTGGCATACATTCGTTGCTAATAGAGTAGCAGAAATTACTACAATCCTAGACAATTATCGATGGAGACATGTTCGGTCACTCGATAATCCAGCTGACATCGCAACAAGACATATCAAACCATGCGATCTTGTAAGTCATAAAATATGGTGGTCCGGACCGACATGGCTTAAGGATAAAAATTTCACTTTTAATCTTACAAACATACACATACCACAAACACAATTAGAATCAAAAATCAAATGTAATTTAGTTGTACAAGAAAAACCAATTTGGGAACGATTTTCAACATTATCTAGAATGAAAAGGGTATTAAGTTATTGTCGAAGAATTTTAAAAAGGGATAATTTCGAGACTAAACAAAAACACTTACAACCAAAGGAATTAGATAAAATATTAAATGAATGCATAAAATTTTACCAAAATATAGTATACAATAGGGAAATTGAGGAAATCAAGAAGGAAGGAAGGGTTAAAGCTAAAAGTTCTCTCATCAGCCTTTCACCCTTTTTAGACAGCAATGGGATCTTAAGAGTAGGTGGTAGACTGCATAACTCTTCGATTCCTGAATTAACAAAACACCCAATCATAATTCCTGCAAACCAGCATATTACAAAACTACTTGTAAATGAAGCTCATACTAGAACACTTCATGGGGGTATTCAGCTAATGATGTCATACTTACGGACAGGGTATTGGATAATAGGGTTAAAATCTAGTGTAAAAAAATGTATTCATAAATGTAAAGTTTGTATTGTGGATAGGGCTAAAACAAAATATCAACTGATGGGTCAATTGCCGGCGCCAAGAGTGAATCAACATCGGGCCTTCTTTAATACCGGAGTTGATTATGCTGGGCCTATATGGATAAGAACATCGAAAGGTCGTGGACAACACGCTTACAAAGGATATATATGTCTGTTTGTGTGCATGGCAACGCGAGCCATACATCTTGAAGCAGTGACGGATCTTACTTCTCAAGCCTTTATTGCCGCGTTTAGAAGATTTGTTGCTCGAAGAGGATACTGCCAACACATATGGAGCGACAATGGCACCAATTTCGTGGGCAGTGCTAAAGAATTAAAGGACTTATTTCGAGCTGGCCAAGACAACATGGCAAAGGAAGTTGCGGAGATATTGGCCAATGAAGGTACAACTTGGCATTTCATACCTGCGCGAATGCCAACATGTGGTGGATTATGGGAGGCCGGAGTCCAGTCAGCAAAGAGACACTTGGCGAGAGTTAATAAAGACACCAAGTTGACGTACGAGGAGCTGACGACTCTGCTGACACAAATAGAGGCATGTCTAAATTCACGTCCCCTCTGTTATATAGACAGCACAACAGATGAAGTCCTTACACCAGGCCACTTTCTTGTAGGTGAGCCTTTAGTCAGCGTTCCAGATGTTAATTACGAGACGAAAACAATTAATTTATTAACTCGATGGCAGTTGATTCAAAAATTAACTCAACACTTCTGGCACAAATGGCGGACCGAGTATCTCAATACATTGCAACAAAGGCACAAATGGCAAAAGATACACACAGCACCCGCAATTGGAGACGTTGTTGTGGTGAAGGATGAGGCTGTGCCTCCTACAAAATGGTTACTAGGAAGAATTAAAGAATTACACCCTGGCCCAGATAACCTAGTGAGAGTGGTAACCATACAGTGCAAAGGAGATCAGCAGTTTAAGAGACCATTATATAAGGTGATACCGCTTCCGAAAGACTTGGAGTAAATATTGCACGGTGGGCGGTAACAAATAATTATGCATGTGATATAAGCATTAAAATGTGATTCAAAGAAAATATACTAAATGTATTTCAATTCATGTCATTTCATATCATTCATTTACAAATTTATAAATGTAATTTAGAAATAAAATCTACAATTGTAAAACATAAAATACAGTCCATTTAAACATGTAATAGATGAATTTAAATATTTACAAAACATTAATGTAACGTGTAATTTTGTAACTTCATATATAGTCATTCGGTTTATGTTATGTATCTTCACTTTTGTAAAAACCTGTGGTTTTTGGTGGGCGGTATGTCCGATCATAAGTCAGTAGCGAATAAACAATTACGAAGAACACACGTTTCCTTTTGCTCCTCATCGTTTACAACCAGAAGGGCCTAAATAAATATAGTTCATCATTCAAAATTGCACCGAAACCAAATAACATATGAAGTGGCACATCTGTCATCGGAGGTCAAAACTAACAAACGTGTATTATTACGCTCTCTTCAATTTTAACTGAAAATAAGTGTTCAAAGTAAAATACTCTTTGTAAAAGTTGTATCAATAAAATCGGAAGCAAACGTGTTATTAAAGTGTTGAATCAGTGGTTGCAATAAGACAAGTGTTATCGACTAAATCTTAAAATTTACATTCAAAATATTCCATTTCGATCGGTGTATGGTTCTAGTGATTAAGCAGTAATTAACAAATTACCCGCACTTAGTTAATTATAAAATTGTAACTAACCAACGGATCAACTTTTTTGCGCTAAGTTACAAGCGTCAGTGTGGTTCAGGCGGAACACGACAGACTCATTGTTACGAAGTCCCTAGGTTCAAATCCCGACAATATTTTTATTATAATTTTTCTTTTTTAGTGTTGTTTCTTATGTTGAGTTTCTCATTATTATTTTTGCGTATCATTTGCAATTATTAAAAACTTTTTTTTTTTTTTTTTAATAATTATATACTAAATAAAATCTATTTTATATATTTCAAATAAAAATGTCATCCAAAAATGGAAAGTGGGGATGTTGTAACAATGAAGGAGAAACTGATGATAGTGCACACTGCTCTGCTTGTAATGTTGCGTTTCACAAGCAATGCCTAATAATCTCAAAGTACCAGGATTTAAACTTCAAGCACGACTGGAAATGCCCAAAATGTATTCTGAAAAGATCCAAAAGTGGCAATAATGAGAATACTCCTGTCCGCTCTAATCCTCCTACTGCTGAATCAAATATAACGAAAAGGAAGACTAAAAGAGTGGCACTATCTTCTCCACCTTCTTGCAGTCCTACAAAACCTTGTTGTATAACACGCGAAGAAGTGCGGCATATTATAAAGGACGTTATACATAATGAAATGAACCAAGTAATGTCAACTATAAAAACATCTATTTTGAGCGTACTGACAACTGAGCTAAAGACAGTAAAGGATGAGGTCAAAGAATTAAAGGACTGCATGAGTTTTATAAACGATCAGTATGAAGATTTCAAGAAGGAGCACGAGTCCAATAAATTAAAGCTCACTGAGCTCATGGATAATACTTCGAGGATGGGAAACACTATCAGAGACCTAGATTTGAAGCTGAACGCCCTTGAACAAAGGACTAGAATGAATAATCTGGAATTGCAATGTATTCCAGAGAATGGAAAAGAAAACCTAATGTCTATTGTCATGCAACTAAGTGACGTAGTTGGCGCAGGCATACGCAAAGAAAATATCAATCAATGTACAAGAGTAGCTAAATCGAATCGCTTATCTCAAAGACCCCGTAATGTTGTGGTTCAATTTACTTCCCAACTCATGAGAGATACATTTCTGGCTTCTGTGATTAAATTTAACAAAACCAATCAACACAACAAACTAAACACCGGACATATAGGCTATAACGGGGTAAAAACACCAATTTTCGTCACCGAACATTTATCTCCAGCAAACAAAACATTGCATGCTGCTGCAAGAGTCAAGGCTAAGGAGCTGGGTTATAAATATGTCTGGGTACGAAACGGCAAGATTTTCATGCGTAAAGATGACCTCGCGGACTTCAAATTTATTAAGGACATTTCTACTCTTGATAAATTAAGTAATTGATATTATCGTTGTTAGTTTATTTTACGCTGTAAATATTTTAATTAACTATCCTACCATTATGTCAGTATCTAACTTTACAGAACAATCTTTGATTAAAGTGTATTACCAAAATGTACGTGGACTAAAAACTAAAACCCACGAAACTTATTGTAATGTATCTTTATCTAACTATGAAATAATAATTTTCAGTGAGACCTGGCTAAATGATACCGTTCTAAGTAGTGAATTATTCAGTAATAATTACATAGTTTACCGTAGAGATAGAAGTACTTCTAAATTTCACATAAAATCGGATGGAGGTGGCGTACTAATAGCGGTTAGCAAAGATATAACTTCGCGGCAGATGAATCACTGGGAGAGCGAATACGAAGACCTGTGGGTCTCTATCGATATACCGATTAATAAAACTATCAAACAAATAGCAATATGCGCGGTGTACCTACCTCCACCTGTAGATTGGAAAATGTTAGACTCCTTTCTCTCAAATTGTAACAGGGTCTCTGAATTTCATAATATGGCCACGTGTATAGTAGGTGATTTTAATTTAAGCTTCATAGACTGGAGTTCTGTTAATGCAAATAACTCTTTGAATAAACAAAATGGCTTAGCTCAATCATTAATCGATTTTTCACGTATCAATGGCCTCTCGCAATGTAACCATGTTTTAAATAATAGTAATAAAATTCTTGATTTAGTTCTTACCGATATACCCAGTATGGAATGTATAAAGGCCATTGATACTATTTGTAAAACTGATCCATTACATCCGCCATTGCGCTTAACGTTTTCATTTGAGGAAGTAGAAAACTTAAAACTTAATTGGTCAAATTATCCAAAATTCAATTTCGCTAAAGCCGATTACAACTCTATAAACGTGTATCTCTCAATAGACTGGGTAGCTCAATTTAAAGATTTTTTGAGTAACAATGACTTGGATGGTGTTGTCGATAAATTCTACGAAATTATTCAACAAGCGATACTTAAATTTGTCCCATTACACTCACAAAAAAAGGCTGAATACATACCTTGGATAAGCCGTAGTATAAGCAGACGTCTAAGTGAAAAGCACAAACTATTAAAACGATATTTAAAATACAAGAATCCAATGGATGAACTTTCCTTGAAAATATTGAGTAAGCGATGTAAAAAACTTGTGCAAGACAGCTATAATACCTATATTAATAATGTAGAACAAAGTATATCAGATAACCCAAAATACTTTTGGTCATTCGTTAAAAGCAAGCGTGGGGGCCACCGTAACTTTCCAAATAAAGTGTCGTATGAAAATGTAACCATTCATGATGATGGTATTAACATTTGCAACATCTTTGGGAAATACTTCGCGTCTGTATTCAATGATGATGCTACTGCTTCGCTGAGTAATAACTACATTGAAAATTATATGTATCCTATTTTGCATAGTGGTGACAATATGGCTGTATTTTCTATATCACTAGACACAATAATAAAAAAATTAAAAAATCTTGACGTCCACAAAGGTAAAGGTCCCGACGAAATTCCTGCCCTTTTCATAGTAAACTGTGCTGAAAGCCTCTCTAAACCTCTTTATATCATATTTAATGAGTCTCTAAAGCGAGGAATTTTTCCAACCAAATGGAAAACTGCAAAAGTAGTTCCAATTTTAAAATCAGGAGACAATACTTTGGTAGCCAACTATAGACCAATTTCTGTATTATCTACATTTGCCAAGGTATTTGAATCTCTTGTTTATCCATTCATATTTAATTATTTAAAAAAATATCTTGTTGTTTATCAGCATGGTTTCGTGAAAGGTAGATCCACTACTACGAATATGGTAGCATTTGTAGAGTCTTTGGTAGAAGTATTAGATGCTCATGGTCAAGTTGACGCTATCTACACAGATTTTGCCAAAGCATTCGACCGTGTTCCTCATAAGATACTTATGCAGAAACTAACAATGTATGGGATTGGCGGGTCTATTTCGAACTGGTTCAAATCTTATCTGACGGAACGCATATTTTACGTTGTTATTAATGGCTTCAAATCACAGACTCTTAAAGTAACATCGGGTGTCCCGCAAGGCTCACATTTGGGGCCGTTATTATTCAACATATTCCTTAACGACATATCTGCTTGCTTCAAAAATTCTACTCCCATAATTTACGCTGATGACCTTAAATTTTATCGTAGTATTTCCAATCAGATAGATCAAATAATGCTCCAAAGAGACCTCGATATGGTTAAAAACTGGTGCCAAGCTAATGGAATGCAGCTTAATCCGTCTAAATGCAGCCACATAAAGTTTACCCGTAAAAAACATATATCCAAAACCTCATATCATATAAACAACATTAAGCTACGAGAAGTCAATAGTATTAAAGACTTAGGAATAATTCTGGATGGGAAGTTGACATTCATCGAACATATAAATTACATCGTAGGGAAAGCGGCTAAAGTCATGGGTTTTGTTATAAGAAACGTTAAAGGATTCAAAAATATTAGAACTAAAATCGTCGTTTACAACTCCCTAGTGCGAAGCATTTTGGAATTCGGTTCAGTCATCTGGCGTCCTCACTATGCAACGCATATTTTGAGAATGGAGCGGGTGCAAAAAAGGTTTTTATGGCACTTAGCATTCTCTGCTGGATTATCTAAAAGATTAGTGTCATATGAAAATCGTTTAGGGCATTTTAAAATGTCTTCCTTAGAAAAACGTCGCGATTTGTTGGACTTAGTTTTCTTATATAAAATAATTAGAAACCACATAGATTGCCCTAATCTTCTAAATAAAATCTATTTTAACGTACCCCGTAGGAATAGCAGAAAACGAGTAGCGCTCTTGTGTCCCCCTCTCCGCAGAACGACACTAGGAGCAAATTCAACCATTCCACGTTTGTGCAAACTATATAATCGATGTGATGGGTCAGTTAACTTGGACGTTAATCAGTTAACTTTGGAGTCGTACAAGAAAAATGTAATATTGTATCAATCTCAACAACCAGATTAAATATGAAACTTGTCTCTCATCATCTATGATCTTCTAATGTTATCTTTCATTGTGCATGCTGTGTTTGCCTTAAAAGGTCACGTGCTTAGTTCATATTTGGATATTGTATATTAATTTGTAATATTAGCATAGTAACCACTGGTAAACCTTAAATAAATAAATAAATAAATAAATAAATTATCCATGCTTGTCGTACATGTCCAAATTGTGAATAATACCAAATATACTACTAAGGCACTTACTACTTACTAGTCACTCGCTTGCAATCCAATACTTTACAAATAAATTGATTCCTACTAAATACCTATTATTATTAATATTGCCTTTATATTGGCAGGCAATATGTCAAAAGGTGTATTCAGTATAGATTAAAGAAAAAGATAAAAAGATGATTTAACCTTAGAATTATCACTTGTTTAAAGAGAATAAAAGTATTGTAATCTCTAGAAAATTATTGGAACGTACGCATAACAGTTCCCCTATCTGGTAAGTCTTTCCTGCTGCAACGAGTGCCACTCACCCGGTTTGTATGAGTCCTGCGCGTCGTACGGCGGCTGCTGTTGCGAGTACGCCGACACTTTGCCCGCGCCGGACACGCCCACGCCGCCGACTCCGCCCACGCCGCCGACGCCGCCTACGTTACCACCGCCGCCGTACTGGGAACCGATGCCGACGTCATTATAGACTTTCATCTTTCATGTACAATATCATAGTTCACACTACTTGAAGCATTACCAAGAGTAGAGACGCGTATATGGTTAGCAGATTCTAATTGCAAAAACACTTTTTAGTTAAAATTTACTCACAAGTTTATTTTATTAACACGCTTTTATTAGCTCGGGATGTATGTATGTATGAATGTATGTAACAAAATCTTTGAGCACGATTTTCACTGGTTTCTAAACGTCTGATCAATTTG
>DWIR01000003.1:0-13128 GCA_018248475.1 Parnara guttata | reverse complement strand
AGTCAATTGTTACTTTGCTCTATTTTGCTGAGAACTTTCCCAAACGAAAATGATTAGAGGGATGACGTAAGTGAATAACGGTAGAATTATTATCAGACATGTTAGAAATTCTGTTCCAGCCATATCAATGGCATTGTCACGCAAGCCATTCAATATATTATTGCTGACAAATAATCAAAAAATAACTCGAAATCGGAGAGAAAGTGATAGTTCCCCCGAATTATTCTCTGCGAGAAAAAGCTACCGATTGAGAAAAATGGCCCTTGCCGTCCAATCACATTGACCTTTGTTAATAGTGATGGGCTTAGAATGCCGATCTATCGATATTCTTTACTTTCTTAACATAACTTTAATTTGGAAACGGAAGTAACAAATGAATAGGAGAAAGATATGTTAGTATGTTTTTTAATTAAAGATATTATTATTTAAGATATTGTGTGAAACCCATAAATATATTGTTTATAATATTTAAAATAGATCGTTTCATTTTATTTATTTAAACTTTATTGAATTAGACAAAACATGTTGTATTATAGTTAGACTTCATTTTCATTAGTGTTTGTTTTTTGTTTGGTTTTGTTTGTTAACAATTTTCAATGAAATATATCCATTGTTGAAGAGTACCTTAAGTTTATCTGCTATAAAATGGTACATATAAAGCTGAAGACTGTTTATTTGTTTCAATGTGGTAATCTCAGGAACTACTGGTTTGAATTTAAAAAATATTTTTGTGTTGGGTAGTCCATTCATCGAGGAAGATTTTAGGCTACATAACATCACGTTGCGACCAATAGGAGCGAAGAATCAGTAGAAAATATAGGAAAACCGGAAAAAAATAACTCTGAGGAGTTTAAGGTTTATAATATTATTTGGATAAATAAGATTTGAATGCTAGAAATTGGTCACAATTCTTCGATAATACGAAATATACATAAACCTCAGCATATATATTTATTTATTTATTTATTTATTTATTGAACGCCAACGTATATAGACACTATTACAATATAGCTAGAAACAAAATAAGTGACAAGAAACAAGATAAGTGCTACTACAGTTATAGGCGAAGACTGCATGCAAGAACAAAATTAAAAGTACTCCAAAATTTAACTAAATCTTAAGACTATTAGTTCGTTAAGGCTCAATATAAACTAGTGATGTAACGAATGTTGGATTTTTCACATTCGCGAATGCGAATGCGAATGCGAATATTCATCTCCAATATTCGCGAATGCGAATGCGAATGTTAAATTTCAAATAAAGCGCGCGCAAAATGTTTGACATTTCGTGTCGGCCATGTTTAAACTGAACATAGCCGAGCCGATACAAGTTGAATGAACGAAGTTAGTCACAGAAAGTTCATTCGAAAAGTTTTGTTTTGATTTGAGGTTAGTTTGGTGTTATTGCATTTCCCAAATTTAACTGATATCCAAGTGATAAAGTGGTATAAAAACATGAGTAAAGCACGTGTTAGCGAAGTTTGGACTTATTTCACAATATATGATGCTGAAAATGTAAATTGCAAGTTGTGTGATAAAAAGTACTCGCGTAAAGGCAGGACCACTAGTGCTATGCGAAATCACCTAGAAACTAAACACAAAAATGAATATGACGAATTGAAAAGAAGAGAGCATGAAAAGCGAGGTGCTGCTAAAATAAATTCTTTGGCGTCCTCTTCGCAACAATGTACCAAAACCGACCTTAAGCAAATATCTTTAAGTGATTGCATCGAAAAAAATAAAAAATGGGATAACAACAACACCAAGTCTTTGGAGCTGGATAATTTAATTGGCGAAATGATTGCACTGGAGGACTTACCATTTAGTTTTGTGGAATGCCTTGGATTTGTGAGATTGATTAACCAAGTGTGCCCCTCGTATAATTTAAAAACTCGGCAATATTTTACTTCGTTTATTTGCGAAAAATTATATGGCAAGGTAAAAAATAAAATTCTGGAATTAATCAAATCATTTGAAAAACTAGCGTTTACAACTGATATCTGGTCTGATTCTTGCTCTGGGGTATCGCTGATAAGTTTCACTTGTCACGGAATTACCAAAAGTTTTGAAAGAAAAA
Organism: Parnara guttata; assembly: GCA_018248475.1. Lineage (NCBI taxonomy): Eukaryota > Metazoa > Arthropoda > Insecta > Lepidoptera > Hesperiidae > Parnara > Parnara guttata. The sequence goes on along the minus strand of DWIR01000003.1, from coordinate 11,052 downwards.
TGATTGTTTTGAAATCTGAGGTATTTAATGATGGGCGACATACGGGAGAAAATTTAGCCGTAAAGCTAGAAACTATGTTGTCATGGGGAATTCCCAAAGAAAAGGTATTATGTATTGTCAGGGATGGTGGCAATAACATGAGAAAAGGTATTTCTTTATTAAATATTAAAAACATTGATTGTTTATCGCACCAAATTCAACTTGTTGTTAAGGAAGGGCTTAAGTCACAAGAATCTATCATTGCAGTCATTAACAAATGTAAAAAGATAGCAACACATTTTCACCACTCTAATGTAGCTCAAGATGAACTTGCTAATCTACAAGAAAAACTGAATCAACCAAAGCTCAAGATAATCCAAGAGTGTGTTACGAGATGGAATAGCAACTTTTACATGTTAGAACGAATTTTGAAAAACAAAGATTCACTGTGCCTTTATGCTTCCACTAACAACAAAATTTCACAACTAAGTTCAGAAGAATGGATAGTTGTGGAAATATTAATTACATTGCTTAAACCTTTTGAAGAAATAACACGAGAACTAAGTGCAGCCAATGTTTCCATATCGTCTGTGATTCCGTTATTGGCCACCCTGGAAAAGGTGATTGATGAATATGATGCATCTGAAGAATGCATTAGAAAAACTATACTCGTTTTAAAACAAGAAATGAATCACAGATTTTCTCACTTGGAAAACGACAAATTATTTGCTACAGCAACTTTTATTGATCCTAGGTACAAATCGAATATTTTCAAAAATCCTTCAACCAAAGATCAGGTCGTGAAAAATATTTTGGATTTAATTGGAAATGAGTTACAGCGAGTTTAATTATTTTAATAGTCAACTGTGTCAACTTAGCAAAACTATAATTGTGTAGTTTATATTTCATTATTTTTAATTCATAGAAAAAGAAAATTAGTGAAAAAATGTGCAATTGAAACCAAATGTTAACATTATGAATATTAGAACTTTACTTTTGTTTTAAATAGAAATAAATATTTTGTTTTTTTTTTTTGTAAAAAGCTTATTTACTAATAGACAAGTATTCATTATTTGGTTTTTTAAGTTTATATTTCATTATCATATTTAATTCTTAGGAAATATATAGTGGGATGGAAAAATATATAATTAAAGCCAAAAAGGTTATAAATTAATATTATACTTAGATTTGATTGGATCTCTGAAGTTCTTTTTTCACAAAAGATACTTGAATTTAGAATTAGATTTTTTTCAAAATGTATGTAAGGCATGGACATTCATTATTTTTTCTGTGGTGGAGTTGAGTTGTGATTTTGTTATTTTAATTGTTATTTTAATAAGACTATCAAGAACAAAAGAGAAAGTGTTTCTAATTTAGTTGCTTACCAAGACTGTTCCATTTTTTTTTAATTCAAGTATGATTAAATAAAAATATATAAATCTTATCAGTTGTGTTATCATTTCATATGCAACCATATAATAATTTCCTTTTTGTTTGTTAAATACATTCGCTAAATATTCGCATCGTTTTCTGCGAATAAGAATGCGAATGCGAATATCGAAAAATATGCGAATATTCGCGAATGCGAATGCGAATATTCGTTACATCACTAATATAAACAGTAAAATTATAAATTACATACAAAACTCAAAAATAATAATAATAATAATAATAAAGTCATAAAATTACACAATTAAAAATTCATTGTCAAATAAGTCAATAACAAAAATATAAATTAATTCCATTTTTTTTTTATTATTAAAAATACGTTTTCAAAAGCTTACTCTTGAGCATACTGATTCCATCGTTAAATAAATCAATGTCAGTAGTCCTCGATAGGATGTTGTATGATCTGATAGCTCGATTGAGAGGCGCGTTTTGACCAAGTAAGGAATTAGATAAGCTCGGTGAAAAAGTTGCATGAAGACGAGAAGCTCTAGGAATCCTGCAGGGAACAGAAAGGTCTAGGATGTTTAGTAAGTAGGGACAGTCTAGACTCCCATTGGCAAGTTTGTGTAGGAATATGATGTCAAGCATTTGTCGACGATTAAAAAGAGAACTCATTCGAAAGTATTTGAGTCTATCGCTGTAAGAGATCAAAATCTTTCCTAAATTACTCGAATACACCAGATGCCACAAGAATCTTTTCTGTATTCTCTCAAGTCTCTTAATATGAACATCATAGAAAGGGTTCCAGGCAATGCTGCAATACTCCAATCCATTGCGGACAATTGAGTTAAAAAGAATGATTTTCGTATTGGGGTCCTTAAAGTCTCTAGAGTTACGTATAATAAAGCCTAGGTTTTTAGAAGCTGTTGAACAAACATTGTCAATGTGTAGGTTAAAACGTAATTTGGTATCAATTAAAATGCCTAAATCCTTAATCACATCAACTTGAGCTAGGGGAGCGTGATTTAAAAAATATAAGTAGTTTTTGTGTATTTTTTCCCTGGAGAAGCGTATAGTGTAACACTTAGATACATTCAAATCCATGTCATTATTGTTGCACCACTTGACGAGACGATTTAAATCATCTTGTATCATTTCTGCATCTGCTAAGCTGTTACAAGATCGGAAGAACTTTAAGTCATCGGCATATAAAAAGTAGTCACAATAGTGGAAACAACTACCGATATCATTAATGAAAATATTAAATAATAACGGGCCTAGGTGTGATCCTTGTGGTACGCCCAATAGCATTGAGAAAGGATCAGAGGAAAAGCCGTTAACTACCACTGAAGAATTGCGATGAGAAATATAAGAACAGCACCAACTTAAAAGTGGCTCAGATATACCGTAAGTCGACAATTTTTGAACAAGTATACGGTGGTTAACTCGGTCGAAAGCTTTACTGAAGTCGGTGTATATTGCGTCAACAGAAGAGCGACAATCGAGAAGGTATGAAATATTATTAATAAACGATGCTAGGTTGGTGGCAGTGGATCTATCTTTCATGAAGCCATGCTGATGTATGTCGATAAACTGTTTAAAATGCCATGAGAAGATGGGACACACCATCTGCTCAAACAGTTTAGCAAATACTGGGAGGATGGATATTGGTCTGTAATTGTGTGCATCCACACGGTCTCCATTTTTGAATAAGGGAATTATTAGGGCTGTTTTCCATCGGTGCGGAAAGGTACCGGTACTTAAAGATTTGTTAAAAATGAGACACAGCGGTTCCGCTAAGACAGCGGCGCATTTAGAGAGAAAAAATGATGGAATCCCATCAGATCCCGCGCCCTTATGCACATTGAGTCTTTTTAAAACCTTAAGAACCTCATCGTATCTAAATTGGATGAGTGCCAGATATCTGTTGGTTAACGATTCAACGGGCTGGCATGCATTAGCAGTATGACCGTATTGACTCATCGGGTTGACACGCTGTGCTGCGGAAAAATGCTCAGCAAATAGGTTACAGATGTCTTTTCCATCGGTGGCCGTTTTGTTGTTGAAAGATAAATGAGCTGGATAGTTACTTTGACCATTATGTTTTTTCTTATATTTAATGAAGGACCAAAAAAGTTTAGGGTTCGATCGAAGATTTGATTCAAGTCTTGTAATATAATTATTGTAGCAGAAGGCTAAAAGCTTGTCTGAGCGAGATTTCGCCCATTCAAATGCAAGTTTATCGAGAGGATTATTGTTAAATTTTCGCAGTTTATTTCTATATTTTAATTTTTCGCGTAGCAAGTTAATTAAATTGTGAGTAAACCATATTGGATACTTTTTCAGTCTGGGATTAATCTTAGGTACAAATTTACTAATTGTTTCACGAATACGGATATAAAATATATCAATCATGTCGTCAACGGTATCACAGTGTTCAAACATTTTACTCCAGTTTACTGTTTTGAGATCATTAGTAATTTTTATGTAATCAGCCTTATAAAAGCAATAGTAGGGGTCACGGTGTTTAGCAAGATGGCTAACACCCTTTAGGGATAAGCCAAACTGTAGAGGTGGATGCTGTGGATCGACAATTGATAGGGGACATTTGCAGAGGCTCACGTCACAAACCGAATGATTATGTAATACAAGGTCAAGAATTCTGCCATTGCTATTAGCCGTGAAATTGTGTTGCTGCAGATTATTTAAGGCTATAAAGTCTAAAAGCAGACTAGAAAACAAGCTATTATTTTGAAAATTTGATGTGTTAACTGAGTTTTGATCTAAGTCCGTCCAAGGTATTGAACCCAAATTGAAATCCCCGACTATCATAACTTTATTAACGTGACCTTGTTCCAAGACTCTATTGCAGTTGTTAAGAAACTCGCATAGAATGTGTTTCTGTATTGGAGGAGGAAGATAGACAACACAAAGGTGAAGCGTTTCAAGATTGCCATTGTCGTTACGACATTCTATTTGCACCCACAAGTCTTCACATTTAGACTCCAAGTTCTGAAATCTTCGGGAGCAAAGACGCTTAGAAACAGCTATCAATACGCCCCCTCCATTTTTTTTGCAGTGGTACCCGCTGGTTTCCCTATCGCGCCTATATACCGCATACCGGCTGTCAAACAGCTCAGTATCGAGAATGCTACTGTTCAACCAGGTTTCGCTCAGAGTAATGACATCATAATTATTACAGACAGCATTGTTAAAAAAATCTATTGTTTTTGTTCTCAAACCACGAACGTTTTGATAATAGAAATTTAGCATCTAATGATGTAATATAATACAATAAAAGTATAAATTATATTTAAGTTACTTAGTTTAAAAATAAGGTAAATTTTATTTTATGACTTTTTACAATTCAAAATAAATCGGTGGATTAAAAATGGGAATGTCAATAAGTTATAGAATTAATAGGTTTATATAAAAATAGTGATTACAAAATTTTAATTAAATAAGAAAATTAATCGGTATAAAAAGTTAGTAGGTATAAAATTTAATATTTAAAATATAAAAAAAGAAAAAATATTATGTCAAAGATTTTAAAATGTCAGCGTCTTTTCCTAATCTAAAATTGTAGGTTTCGTCGCGCCCAAGTCTCCACTTATTAGCAGGTAAGTTAGGTTCGTAAATAGTTACAAGGTCGTTAAGTTTAGGTTGATTTTCACCGTGCCTAAACCATTTCATGCGCTGTTGGAGCGTATGTACTCGTAAGTAGTTCCTCTGCCAAGTGCGCCAAAAGCTTTGAGACAGTCGCTGCAATAGCTGCCAACGACTGCGTAAGGTCGCGTTATCCGCGTGTACGGGTTCGGGTAAAGATGTTAAAGGTCTGCCAATAAGGAAATGACCAGCGGTAAGAGCGTCAACCTCGCCGGGATCCGACGACAGTTCAACCAATGGCCTAGAGTTAAGCATGGCTTCTATTTTTGTTAAGATAGTATAGAATTCCTCAAATGTTAGAATTTGAGAACCGATAACACGTTTGAGGTGATATTTTGTTGACTTTATGCCGCTCTCAAATATGCCGCCGAAATGAGGACCTGAAGGAGGATTAATTTTCCATGTTATACCTCGGGACGCTAGCTGAGTAGATATATTATGGCTGTCTCTGTTTAGCATTTCACATACTTCAGATAAGTAACGCTTGGCGCCTACGAAATTAGTTCCTCCGTCAGTGACTATAGCTTGACATAGTCCCCTACGGGATACAAAGCGGTCTAAGGCTGCTATAAATGCTTCTGATGTTAGTTCGGTAACTAGTTCAAGATGAACTGCCTTGACTGCGTGGCACACTATGAGACAAAGGTAAGCTTTATAAGATTTAGAGTTACGACGTCTACTCTCTTTTATCATAAATGGGCCCCCGAAATCAATCCCTAGCGTTTGAAAGCATTGACCTGGCTGTAATCGAGAAGGTGGGAGGTTACCTTGTAACGGTTGAAGAGGAATAGGTTTAACTTTAAAACAGGTAACGCATTTAGACAATCGCGATCTGATAAGATTTCTAATACCGAGTATCCAAAATTGACGCATAATTAACGATTGGAGGAGCCGAGGCCCACAGTGGAGATAAGTTGAATGATAATGGTCAATAAGGAGACTACTCAGTCGTGCTGTCTTAGGTAAGAGACATGGATGTTTGACGTGACTCGGTAAAGCCGCGTGTTTGAGACGTCCCCCCACTCGCAAGACTCCGTCAATGTCTATATACGGAGAGAGCTTCAATAGATGTTTAGGTAAAGATTTATTTGATGTTATTAAAAGTATGACGTCATTGAAACTTTGTTTTTGAACGTGTTTTGTTAAACGATTTAACGACTGGGTTAACTCAGTAGTTGTGAGAAAATGTGCTAAGTTGCGATCCGAAGCCTTAAGCCTTGCATTGTCGATGAAACGGTAGACCCAGGCAGATACTCTTTGAACTCGGGTGAGTGATGAGTGACGTTCCATCATTGTATCAAATATATTATCTTTCGGAGAAACACTAGGGACAGACGTGCGAAACGCTGGTTTGAGTTCCAGTATGGTTTTCTGAGTATCAACCAATGACAAAGGCCAGTTGACGGATTCACTAGTCAACCACTGAGGCCCATTCCACCAGTCTCGGCAAGTGGACAAAGTTAAGCACGATAAACCACGACTACAAATGTCGGCAGGATCGTCATGAGTGGATACATGTCGCCACTCAGATGGAACTCAAGTGTCATGAATTAGAACAACCCTATGAGCTACGAAAGTTTTAAGTTTATGTGGTTCAGTATTCAACCATGACAACACTGTCGAGCTATCTGTAAATAAGATATTTTTATTTAAATTAATTTTCTTACTAAGCAAGGCGTGTAAACGATTTATAACCTTGGACAGTAATACGGCACTGCAAAGCTCTAAACGATTCACTGTAAGTACCTTAAGAGGTGCTACCTTGGACTTAGCAATTAAAAGAAAAACTTGTACGTCATGACCAGTAACGACACGAAGATACACACAACATCCGTACGCCTTTGTTGAACCGTCACAGAACCCAATCAGTTGGAATTCCTTGGGCTGAGGAGGTATACACCTACGAGGTATTTCTATAAGTTTAAGGTTTTGAAGATCGGTTATGAAACTTCGCCATTCGTTAGATACATCTGTAGGCACAGCTTCGTCCCAGGATAGATCCAGACGCCATAGATCTTGAAGGAGCAACTTGGCTTTTAAGATACAAGGTGTAAGCCACCCAAGAGGATCGAAAATTCGAGCGATGTTAGATAATATTGACCGCTTGGTACAATTATCATCCTCGATTGGGGAATGTGAGTAAGTAAAGTTATCACTCACAGGATCGTATTGGACTCCTAAGATTTTTAACGTGGACTTATCATTTTCTTCAGAGAAAGGTTTTGGAGTTTGACAGTGTTCGACCGGTAAGGTTTTCAAAAAAGATTGAGAATTACTGCTCCACTTACGGAGCTCTAGTTGAGCACAGTTTAATAGATTAATAAGTTGATTTTTAAGTTCAATGGCCTCTTCTACACAGGGCGCACCGGTCGTAATATCGTCGACAAAAGTTTCATAAAGGAGAGCTTCAGCGGCGCGTGGATATTCAGCGCCATGATCGGCGGCTAGCTGGTGAAGAGTACGGATAGCAAGATAAGGTGAACTACTGACTCCGTATGTGACGGTTGCGAGTTCGTACTCTTTCACTGATTCACAAGGTGATTCTCGCCACAGTATATGTTGTAAAATGCGATCCTCGGGTCTAATTAATATCCCGCCATACATTTATTGAAATATCACACGTAAATACCACTGCATGCAATCGAAAACCGATAATAATATCTGTAATATCGACTTGAAGCTTAGGACCAGTAAAAACAATATCGTTCAAAGATAACCCGTTAGTAGTTTTACAACTAGCATCGAACACTACACGCAACTTAGTAGTCGTGCTCTCAGGGCGAACGACGCAACTATGTGGAATGAGATAACGATCGGAAGTAGGTGCAATAGGGTTAGGTACAGGATACATGTGATTTAAATTTTCATATTCATGCATAAAATTAATGTATTCGGATTTAAGTTGACTCTGCCGACTAAGTCTTTTTTCAAGGTTAGTTAAACGCGACAATGTATGATTGTAAGATAGACCTAAATGGTGTTCACGATTTTTTAATAGAATAGGTACGACGTATCGGCCGTTAGCTTCGCGATAAGTTAAGTCTGTGTACAAGCGTTGACAGATATCGTCTTCGGGCACGGCGATCGGTACGCGCGGCGGCTCTTCCACTTCCCAGAATTTCTTTATTTGTTCGTCAAGTTTGCATGTAGTAGCCAGTAAAGAGCACGCGGTATTCAAAGATTCAGAATTAATGTTAACAACTCCCGTAAGAATCCACCCGAAAACGCTATGCAAGGCGGTTGGTAACCCAGGTCCTAAATTAATACGCTGACCGTCATAGATTTCATGAAATAATTCCACTCCGATCAACAAGTCGATTTTAGAGGGAATATCGTAGTCGCGATCGGCTAACACGAGATGGTTGCAACGCTCTCTTACAGTTGACGGTACTTGAACGCTAGGTATTTGTGCGGTTATCGTATCTAAAACAATCGGCTTAATGTTAAAATGCGGTGCATCCCCATGAACGGGCCGTATAGTGCATTCCGTTACACCCTTAACCTGTGTTACAGTGTTCTGTCCTAAACCAGCTATATTTAGATTGCATCGACGAAGTTTTAACCCGAGCGATCGTACGCAAGCAGTAGTTATAAAACAATCCTGCGCGCCACTGTCAACTAAAGCGCGCACGGTACAATGAGTGCCCGCGGCGACATCGAACGCGCGAACCTGACACGTTCCTAGTAACACCATGTCCCGGTTGGTAACGACATGAGCGGTTACGCTCCCTTCAGCGGCCATGTTGGATTTGGTCAGTGCTGGGTCAACATGTAATAGTGTGTGATGACGGGATCCGCATAGGGTGCATGATATCTTAGATATACATTTATCTAACACATGGTTTGTACGTAGACAGTTTGTACACATATTCTTCTTTTTTATAAACGCGAGTCTAGCACGAGAGTCCAAAGATTGAAAGGTAGGGCATCTATAAATTAAATGCGCTTCGTTGCAATGCGCGCAAGTAACAGTTGCAAGAGGGTTAGATTTAGCGAGATAAGAAGTACGTTTTAACCCGCCAATATTGGATTTATTATTAATCGCGCATGAAAGTTTTTTTTCGTCGTGTTTACGGGTGTTAAAGTTATTATTATTGTGATTAAGTTTAAAAGATAGTTGACTAGTCTCTAAGATTTTAACATAATCTTGAAGAAACTTCAATAGATCGCAGAAAGTAGGTATTTCTGAACTATTTTGAGATTCGAAACGTTTACGCGTGTCCGAGTCCAACATCCGCGACGTAAGATAAAATAATATAAAATCGCCTAAGTTATTTATTTTTAAAGCTTGGAGCGCATGATACGCTTCAGATATTTCGTTACTTAAAGTTTGTAAATCTTGGAGGTTACCAAATTTTAAAGGTGAATGACTGAGAAATTTATCTAAATATGTCAAAGCTAAGATGCGTTTATTATGATAACGATCGATCAATGTATTAAAAACAACTTCATAGTTGTCCGCGGTCATTGGAATCCCTTTTACAATAGCCAACGCCGGGCCCTGTAAACAAGACGCTAAGTAATGAAATTTTTCTATTTCCGAAATTGAATTGTTATCGTGAATTAAAGTTTTATAAATATCGTAAAATGTTTGCCAGTTTTCAATTTTACTATCAAATTTAGGTAACTCTATTTTAGGTAGTCGCGCATTACGCCACGTGTTTGCGATGTCGGACATTCCCTTTGACGACGCCGACGTCGTGTGCTCCGATGTACCGGCGACGTTGCCGCTTCTATCGCTGGCTGGCAAGGCAGCCGCTGCGCTAATAACAGCATATCACAAATCATCGAAAGAACTCAATAACTTTTGACTCACTTGCGAATCAGGGTTTATTTCTAACTGTAATGTTTGTATTTTAGTACATACCGAAATGAATTCTTCGCGAAGTGAATGTATTCGAGTATATCTCGCGTTAAATGACGATACCTTTGAACGATCTTGAATCATAGAGGTTGATAACTCGTAAAGGATTTGCATGTCACGATATACATATTCACGTTGAGACTCCAGAAGTTTAAGTTTGTTATCCTCCATTTTGTTTCGTGTATGTTAGTAAGATGTAGGTATGCAAAGAACAACCCAAGTTGAGATATTACTGGGTGTTAATCGATACTAATAGGTGAAGTAGATGTGTAATAGTATTAGTGTATAAATAAATACAGTAATTAATGTTATATTTTTGTATAAACAACAATAAACTGTTAATGAATTATTTTACTGTACTATTATCCTGCTAAATTAAGATGGCTTATGAATTCGAATAGGTTACACGGCGAGTATGACCAACGCTTTTTTGGCGGATGATACTCGTTAAATGCAATTGTTATTGAAATTCTAGACTTTTATATTAAAAATGAATCTATTATTGAATTAAAAACTGTAATCTATAGATATTCGCTCTCGAAATGGACCAACTTTTATGTTATGATTTAAGATTTTCTATACAGGCTAAAGGTATGAGGTAAACTAGGTACTCACGGATTACACAGGATTCTGGCAGTTGACACTATTACACATCACACTTTTCGTGGTTTTCTCGTTTATAGCTTATTTAGTAGCAGATATAGAAGATTAAAGTTTTTCGGGGCCGGCCGGCCACGCGCCTGAGTTCGAACTGTCGGATTTTTTCTTCCCGCTGTATGGCGCTAGCAGCGGTCGCGACGTATTGGCGCGTCCGATGATACGTATTTGGCGGTTAATTGAATGCAGCCAATGATATGCATTTTGGGGCACAGAGTAGGAAGGATTGGATAGGATTACCTCCTTAAGCCTGTACATATCCCCCCACTTGAAATCGACTAGATTTCATAAGATAAGACAAAACTACCAACGTTACGAACTATGCGGATGCATAAACCATAATAAAAGACACTAAGTTTGATAAATTGAATAAGTAAAAGGTGAACATACAAAGGATGATTATAATTTAGAATTATATATATGTCAAATATCAGTTAGGGAGTTGTTTAAAAATAATACGGAACCGTTGGCCTTAATGGCCATCGGCTCTTTGTAGC
>DWIR01000002.1:0-13838 GCA_018248475.1 Parnara guttata | reverse complement strand
AATTTAACGCCACATCTACTGGGGAAATGCTTTCATAGCTGCTGCTCAACCCACTGGATGCTGAAATAAACATGGAAGTCTCCGAATCACCATCACTATCACTGTTAATCATGAGAACAGAATAAGATATATATATATATATAATAGATAAATTAAAAGACAGATATAAATATAAAAAATGGTTAACAACCACTTTAAAAAATAGGTATATATGCAAATATAAGGCAGTTGCTACCCGCCGGCTTATTCAATAATTAAAAATTAACATTATCTACAAATAACACTAGCTACTACTATAACTACACTACTTATTACCTACTAACATCAAAATTATGATATGGAAACAACATTGGGAAACAAATAGTGCAAAATAAACGATTGTGTTCCATCGTATCTAATTTAGCCTATGGTGTGGTATTAATTAATAAGTTTGGGCTGAAAGTCAATAGTCTAAGGCTACAGTAGTCTGTGGACAATGACGCCTACTGTCAACTGTCAGAACATAAGAGGAATGTTTATTAAGTTGGATGTTAATTTGAAAAAATGAAAATGAGTCTTATTGCAATACAGAAAAACTATAACAGAACTTTTTATGTGTTTACCCGCTAACAGTTAATAAGGTTCATAATATGAGCTAAGCATCACAATGTTTAATGCAGTTATTATTAATAACAGCTCAACTTGAAGGACAGATTGGAACATCAATTTTTAGATACATGAAACGAACACAACAAAATTATCTACTAAGACATTAAAGAAAGAAAGAAATAAAAGGCATTTGACATAAGCGCAAGACAAATACAGCATAGCACTAACTAATTATCAAGGATAACATATATGTTAGTGAGACAAGTTACTTCCGTGCTGTTCTCTTAGTACGTGCAGTGTCAGTTGTCGGTATTGTCTTCTCAGAGGACTTGCCTCCTGGAAGAGGTAGCTGCACTTGCGATGCTGAACCGGCTGTACTCGGGACCGCATCAAGCTCCGTCAAGCTCTCAACTTGATGAAGTGAGCGGTCCGGAGCAAGGATGTTAATTATACCATCTCTAGACCAGCAGTTTGTTACACCGAACCGCTTCCTGGCTTCGAGGAATATATCATGCCGAGACCTCGTGAGGAACTCAGATTGAGTGATGCCAGAGCCTTTTAATTTAGTTTTAGAAAACCAAACTTTATCTCGCATGGACACCTCACGAAATTTTACTATAATAGGTCTTGGCTTTTTACCTGAAGATTGACCAAGTCTGTGACACCGGCTAATGTAAGATGTGGAGAATCCTGATACTTTCAATTTCTCTGTGACCAATTTAGTGACGACATCAGCAGTATCTTCAGTTTTGTCTTCAGGGATTCCATGGAGTAGTATAATTTTCCTTCTACGTTGCATCTCCAAACGATCAATGTCTCTGCTTAAAAACTCTATTTGCTTCTGCATAGTCTCCAGCACCGTCACAATAAACTTTTTGAATGCAGAGAATTCATCAGCAAGTGATGATGTGGTAGCCGGACCGGGATGAGATTTCTGCAGCTCTAGTTGAAATTCGTTCATTCGTGTGTTAAATAACTGAGAAATAGTGGCAAAAGATTCCTTGAGTGCTTCCATTGCTGTTGGATGGGCCAGTGCAGTGTAAAACTTTCACAAGTGTTTATATGTAGGATTAAGTAGGAGATTGTATAGCCAGGGGATAGCTAAGTCTTACATGTAAGTATGCAATGTAAATATTTACTTAATCAAAACTGTATATATTTTAAATTATAGTTAATTACAGAGCTCGTAAAAAACGTCTTGTTTATTTCACACCTACCCGCGGAGATACACTGCAAGTATCACATAATTCGAATACTAGGCATAATCTTGAGCGAAAACAACTACACTCACAAACTAGTCACACTAAACATCATTGCAGTGTTTCTATGAATCAGCCGCATGAACGTTATGCACGCAGCGTCACTAAGAAACGGTGTTTACTTTGTAATAACGATCATCCACTTTATTCTTGCCAAAAATTCCTCGATTATAATTTGCAATCGAAACTAAAATTCATTAGCGACATGAAACTGTGTCTTAACTGTTTACGGTCAGGTCACACTGTTGAAAATTGCAGGTTTGGGCCGTGCCGAATGTGCAATAAAAAACATAATTCGTTGATTCATCCACATAGCTACGATAACACTAGTAACGTGAACCGGTCTACTTCGCTTAATCCGTCGCACGCTAATGTGGCAAACGATAATGTGAAGCTCGTCGTTGCACACGGCGACAGGCCGCCCTGTCCCGCGGCCCCCGCGCATGCACCGGGAGCATCCTCCGTCTTGTCAGTGCAAGTGCCCGTCGTCCGAGCGAATAAACAACACGCAACAAACACGCACAACTCTGGTTCATCTGCTCTTGTCGAACCCGTGTTACTATCAACTGCGTTAGTTGAGATAGCCGATGTTCATAATAATTATCATGTGGTACGCGCGCTTCTGGACAGCGGCAGTCAACGATGTTTCATTACGCAATCATTAAGAGATTTACTTCAAGCGCCTGTTATACAGTCCATACACGAAATAAGAGGTGTCGGTAATTCGGTCACAAAATGCACACAAATTTGTGATATCGAAATTAAATCGCGCGCCAACACATTCACGACAAATTTGCAATGTTTTATTTTAGCTAATATTACTTCGGCGTTACCAGCAATGCCTAAACAATGCGCACAATTTAGTATTCCTGAATACATTACTTTAGCAGATCCGCAGTTTGTTGAATCCCGAAACATAGACATTTTAATAGGCGCAGATAAGTTTTGGGATTTAATGAATAATAATCGCATTAAGCTACCTAATGGGCCTTTCTTATTAGATACAAAACTGGGATGGATTGTATCCGGCCCAATTTGTTCTATTTCGCATCATATCAGCCACATTCAGTGTAACTTTTCTCTTACAATCGATAAGCAATTAAGACGGTTCTGGGAGTTAGAGGAGATGTCTGGGCCCCGGGATATGCGCAGTGATGAGGAGCGTGCTTGTGAACAGCATTTTGTCAACAATACTACACGCAAGGTTGACGGAAGGTTCTGTGTACGCATTCCTTTTATTAATTCTCCCGAGGCACTTGGTGATAGCTACGCGCAAGCAGAACGTCGGTTTTTTGCACTCGAGAAACGTTTGCTACGGAACCCTGATTATAAAAAACTTTATTGTGATTTTATGGAGGAGTATAGACGTTTGGGGCATATGGAACGTATTGACGATTACGGAACGCCTCATTATTTCATGCCGCATCACGGTGTATTTCGTGAACAAAGTACTACGACCAAGTTGCGCGTTGTATTTGACGCCAGCGCCGCGTCCAGTAGCGGACACTCTCTCAACGATCTGCAAATGGTGGGGCCGCCAATACAAGGTGATTTAGTTTCCATTTTGCTTCGATTTAGGCAGCACAAATATACAGCCTGTGCAGATATTGAGAAAATGTATCGGCAGGTTTTAGTTCAAGAGAATCAACGCCAATTCCAGCTAATATTGTGGCGTGATGACCCATCTAAGCCCTTAGACGTCTATCAATTGAATACGGTTACCTACGGAACGGCGTCTGCACCATATTTAAGTTGCAAATGTCTCAAGCAGTTAGTTAGGGACTGTACGGATAAGAACGTCACGAGAATCATCAACGAAGACTTCTATGTTGACGATATGATTACGGGCAGTGACAACAAAGAAGATTTGCTGCAGAATTGTCAAAATGTCACAATCTTACTAAAATCAGGTTGTTTTACACTCCGAAAGTGGATGTTTAATTTCGAATTGGACAATACAGATGAAAACGTGTCAGACTTGTCTAAAGAGTTATCACTCGGCGATAACTGTCATTCTAAAACATTAGGTTTATGTTGGGATTCGTTACAGGATGAATTCTATTTTAATACGCAATTCAAAAATGAAAATAATTTAATTACAAAACGTTACATTATGTCTAATATTTCGCAAATATTTGATCCGTTAGGGTTTTTGAGTCCTACTATTATTATAGTTAAGATGTTACTACAAAAATTGTGGTTGTTGAAAATAGGTTTCGACGACGAGGTACCTCCTGAAATCGCTCGAGTATGGTATCGCTTCGCGATTTCTCTGCCCATTCTCAACGAACTTCGAGTACCACGACATGTCATAGGTGTTACTCCAGAGTACATTGAGTTACATATTTTTTCCGATGCGTCCGAATCCGCTTATGGGACATGCGCTTATATACGCACAATCAATCATGACTCAACAATAACTGTTAAGCTTTATTGTTCAAAAAGCAAAGTCGCTCCGTTGAAGCCTGTCAGTGTGCCTCGTTTGGAGCTCTGTGGCGCATTATTAGGGGCAAGATTATACAATAAAATAATTAACTCGATACATTGTAAATTTAGTAACATAGTGTTCTGGTGTGACTCCACCGTTGTGCTGGGCTGGTTGAGAATGGCTCCGAACTTACTTAAGACGTTTGTGCAAAATAGAGTAGCTGAGATTCACGAAATAACAAAGGAGCTCCCGTGGTGTCACGTGCGCGGGAAAGAGAATCCAGCCGATCTAGTGTCGCGCGGTGTCAGTTTGGAAGATCTTCGGTGCTACACTCTATGGTGGCAAGGTCCACCATTCTTAAGTGACCCTGAATTTGAATGTACGTCAGCGGTTTCGGAATACGCTCGTGCAGGGCACACGGTAGATCTTCCCGAAGTTAAGCAGAAAGCGGTACATTCATTTGTCAGCGATACAATTAAGTCATTTTTTCCGTTTCAAAGATTTTCTAAATTTAATCGTATGAAGCGTGCGTGCGCATATATATTGCGATTTATTCATAATACACGTAATAAAAATAATCGTTACATAGGCAATCTTACTGTGAATGAGTTGAGAGAAGCGAATCGGACCTTAGTAAGATTGTCTCAAATAGAGTCGTACCCCGAAGTGTATAGTTTGTTGTATAAGAATAAACCTTTAAATTCATCAAATAATATAAATAAGTTAAACGTATTTATGGATAATGATAAAATTATACGAGTTGGTGGAAGAATAAAAAATTCATTACAATTTAATTTTGACAAAAGGCACCCAATGTTATTATCTTCAAGTCATTTATTTACGTTATTGTTATTCCGCGAGGAGCACATTAGACTACATCACGCGCCACCACAGGCGCTGCTTTATAACGTGCGTGAGGCGTACTGGCCAGTGGGTGGCAGGAATCTCGCCAGGCGCATTGTGCACAACTGCGTAACTTGCGTGCGATTACAAGGTAAAACACTGTCACCTATAATGGCTAATTTACCTCAAGATAGAATTACACCTAGTTTTCCATTTTTACGTTGTGGTGTCGACTACGCAGGGCCAGTATTTACGTTGAACCGTAAGGGCAGGGGTTCGAAATTAGTGAAGAGTTATGTATGCTTATTCGTTTGCTTCGTGACTCGCGCGGTACATATAGAACTCGTCAGTGACCTCTCTTCTGAATGTTATTTACTCGCATTAAAGAGATTTATTTCTCGACGTGGTAAACCTTCTGAAATAGTTTCCGATAACGGAAGGAATTTTGTAGGCCTCGCTAATGATTTTACAAAATTTTTATCAACTTGTTCTGAAGATATTAAAGAATATGCGGTTAGTCAAGACATTAAATTTTCTTTTATTCCTCCTTACGCGCCTCATTTTGGTGGAATCTGGGAAGCTGGGGTGAAATCGTGCAAGCACCACCTGTTACGAGTAGTTGGGAATGCACATTTAACATTTGAGGAGTTTAGTACGGTGTTAACACAAATCGAGGCAGTCCTAAACTCTCGTCCCATTAGTCCCATGTCCTCAGATCCTAACGACTTCCTTCCCTTGAGTCCTGCTCATTTTTTGGTTGGTCGCTCTTTGACAGCGCCCGTCACGGAACAGCTGACTGATGTCCCTGCTCATCGCTTGACTCGTTATGAGATGTTGGAACAGATCAAACAAAACTTTTGGACTCGATGGAGCAAGGAGTATATCTCGGAGATGCAAATAAGGACCAAATGGCGAGTAAACAAGCCTGATCTAAAGCCGAATACTCTCGTGATCATCAAAGAAGACAATACTCCCCCACTGAAATGGAGCCTTGGGCGTATAATTTCGACGAAGCCTGGCAAGGATGGGATTTCCAGAGTGGCGGACATACAAACTTCGGCAGGAGTGATCAGACGCGCATTCCCACGGATTTGCCCATTATTCCAGGGTGATGGTGATGTTGGTGGTGTTGGATGCTAGTGCTTCCAAGGCCGGGGGCATGTTCACGCTTAAATATTATCGAAGGATTTGCATGTCACCTTCCGCCACCACCACTACTCCAAATCACGTCATCGGCAACGTCGCCAATTGGGCGGTTCGTACGCTATGTGTAGCCGACCAACCAATGGGCGAAGGCAACGTTGACCACTCTCAAAAAACGAACTCGCAACGGTGAAGAAGAGCTGGACAGTGAACCGACCACCACAGTTTAAACCGCTTAAAAATATTGTAAATTTGTATATTTTCCTTAACATAATTAAATAAATTGCACATACACCAGTCGAATACCTCGAATCTTTTATAATACCAAACATTTTGGACCTTCGGAGCCGAATATAAACGAAATTTGAACCAGTACTGAACATTGGACGCAACGTGTTCAACTGAAAATTATTTTACTTCAAGTTGGATAAGGAGAAGCAGAAGGATAATAGGAATAGCTAAACGCAAAGCTTTGGGATAAGCCAACCGGACTTGAATACGCGCATAAAAGGTACGGCCAGCCATCCTTCCTATAACTACCTCCTCTCCATTTCCACCTGTTAATGCCGTATTATATTATACAATTTCAGTGAGAATTTGCTGTGCTAACTTCTGGGTTCTCTGTGTGGTGTGTGCATCGTCCAGAGGATTTATATATACGCGTGAGTACCCCATCTTCACTTATTTCCGCCAAAATGAGCCTAGACAATAAGAATACTGTAGTGGGTTCTAAATCTCGCGATAGGTCGCCTAATATACCAATTACTAGTGAGAGTTGTATTATTAAGGATTTAGTGAAAAAACGAGGCATAATTAAAGGTAGATTAACTAGATTTGCAAATTATGTATCAGCCATAAAAGGTATATTATCTAGTCAGTCGTGTATAGATCTTGAATTGCGTATTCGTGGAGCTACTGCTTTATTTACGGAATTTAATGAAATCCAAGCTAAGCTCGAGGAATCAGTCTCTGATGTTGAGGAACAGCTAACTCACAGAGAGGAATTTGAGGACAGCTACTATAGCATTCTTTCACAAGCTGAATACTTAATTAAGCAAAACAAGGTCACTGACAGTTCAATTACATGTAATGGTCATCAGCGTAATTCCATAAAACTGCCCACTATTTCTATGCCCACGTTTGACGGTTCCTACGAGCAATGGTTAGAGTTCAGGGACACTTTCACTTCACTAGTACATAATTCTAAAGATTTAAGCAATATAGAAAAGTTCCATTACCTAAAATCCTCGCTTAAAAAGGGAGCGGAATTAGTAATCGACTCTGTAGAATTTTCTAGCAGTAATTATCCGGTAGCATGGGAATTACTTCTTAATCGCTACGATAATAGTAGATTATTAGTGCATAACCATGTAAAAGCATTATTTACTATGCAAAGTATAAGCAAAGAGTCACCGGTTTTAATAAGAAAGCTTATCGAAACGGTTTTAAAAAATCTGCGTGCGTTAAAAGTCCTCGGCGAACCCACAGAGTCGTGGGATACGTTAATTATTTACATAATGGTGTCAAAACTAGATCAGACCACGGAACGAGAATGGGAGCAATATAAAGGCACTTTATTTTCTAACAGCAACGATTCTAAGTTTCATCTAACAGTAGACGATCTAATCACGTTCCTAAAAAACCGGGCCGACATGTTAGAAACACTGCAAGTATCACATAACTCGAATACTAGGCATAATCCTGAGCGGAAACAACTACACTCACAAACTAGTCACACTAAACATCATTGCAGTGTTTCTATGAATCAGCCGCATGAACGTTATGCACGCAGCGTCACTAAGAAACGGTGTTTACTTTGTAATAACGATCATCCACTTTATTCTTGCCAAAAATTCCTCGATTATAATTTGCAATCGAAACTAAAATTCATTAGCGACATGAAACTGTGTCTTAACTGTTTACGGTCAGGTCACACTGTTGAAAATTGCAGGTTTGGGCCGTGCCGAATGTGCAATAAAAAACATAATTCGTTGATTCATCCACATAGCTACGATAACACTAGTAACGTGAACCGGTCTACTTCGCTTAATCCGTCGCACGCTAATGTGGCAAACGATAATGTGAAGCTCGTCGTTGCACACGGCGACAGGCCGCCCTGTCCCGCGGCCCCCGCGCATGCACCGGGAGCATCCTCCGTCTTGTCAGTGCAAGTGCCCGTCGTCCGAGCGAATAAACAACACGCAACAAACACGCACAACTCTGGTTCATCTGCTCTTGTCGAACCCGTGTTACTATCAACTGCGTTAGTTGAGATAGCCGATGTTCATAATAATTATCATGTGGTACGCGCGCTTCTGGACAGCGGCAGTCAACGATGTTTCATTACGCAATCATTAAGAGATTTACTTCAAGCGCCTGTTATACAGTCCATACACGAAATAAGAGGTGTCGGTAATTCGGTCACAAAATGCACACAAATTTGTGATATCGAAATTAAATCGCGCGCCAACACATTCACGACAAATTTGCAATGTTTTATTTTAGCTAATATTACTTCGGCGTTACCAGCAATGCCTAAACAATGCGCACAATTTAGTATTCCTGAATACATTACTTTAGCAGATCCGCAGTTTGTTGAATCCCGAAACATAGACATTTTAATAGGCGCAGATAAGTTTTGGGATTTAATGAATAATAATCGCATTAAGCTACCTAATGGGCCTTTCTTATTAGATACAAAACTGGGATGGATTGTATCCGGCCCAATTTGTTCTATTTCGCATCATATCAGCCACATTCAGTGTAACTTTTCTCTTACAATCGATAAGCAATTAAGACGGTTCTGGGAGTTAGAGGAGATGTCTGGGCCCCGGGATATGCGCAGTGATGAGGAGCGTGCTTGTGAACAGCATTTTGTCAACAATACTACACGCAAGGTTGACGGAAGGTTCTGTGTACGCATTCCTTTTATTAATTCTCCCGAGGCACTTGGTGATAGCTACGCGCAAGCAGAACGTCGGTTTTTTGCACTCGAGAAACGTTTGCTACGGAACCCTGATTATAAAAAACTTTATTGTGATTTTATGGAGGAGTATAGACGTTTGGGGCATATGGAACGTATTGACGATTACGGAACGCCTCATTATTTCATGCCGCATCACGGTGTATTTCGTGAACAAAGTACTACGACCAAGTTGCGCGTTGTATTTGACGCCAGCGCCGCGTCCAGTAGCGGACACTCTCTCAACGATCTGCAAATGGTGGGGCCGCCAATACAAGGTGATTTAGTTTCCATTTTGCTTCGATTTAGGCAGCACAAATATACAGCCTGTGCAGATATTGAGAAAATGTATCGGCAGGTTTTAGTTCAAGAGAATCAACGCCAATTCCAGCTAATATTGTGGCGTGATGACCCATCTAAGCCCTTAGACGTCTATCAATTGAATACGGTTACCTACGGAACGGCGTCTGCACCATATTTAAGTTGCAAATGTCTCAAGCAGTTAGTTAGGGACTGTACGGATAAGAACGTCACGAGAATCATCAACGAAGACTTCTATGTTGACGATATGATTACGGGCAGTGACAACAAAGAAGATTTGCTGCAGAATTGTCAAAATGTCACAATCTTACTAAAATCAGGTTGTTTTACACTCCGAAAGTGGATGTTTAATTTCGAATTGGACAATACAGATGAAAACGTGTCAGACTTGTCTAAAGAGTTATCACTCGGCGATAACTGTCATTCTAAAACATTAGGTTTATGTTGGGATTCGTTACAGGATGAATTCTATTTTAATACGCAATTCAAAAATGAAAATAATTTAATTACAAAACGTTACATTATGTCTAATATTTCGCAAATATTTGATCCGTTAGGGTTTTTGAGTCCTACTATTATTATAGTTAAGATGTTACTACAAAAATTGTGGTTGTTGAAAATAGGTTTCGACGACGAGGTACCTCCTGAAATCGCTCGAGTATGGTATCGCTTCGCGATTTCTCTGCCCATTCTCAACGAACTTCGAGTACCACGACATGTCATAGGTGTTACTCCAGAGTACATTGAGTTACATATTTTTTCCGATGCGTCCGAATCCGCTTATGGGACATGCGCTTATATACGCACAATCAATCATGACTCAACAATAACTGTTAAGCTTTATTGTTCAAAAAGCAAAGTCGCTCCGTTGAAGCCTGTCAGTGTGCCTCGTTTGGAGCTCTGTGGCGCATTATTAGGGGCAAGATTATACAATAAAATAATTAACTCGATACATTGTAAATTTAGTAACATAGTGTTCTGGTGTGACTCCACCGTTGTGCTGGGCTGGTTGAGAATGGCTCCGAACTTACTTAAGACGTTTGTGCAAAATAGAGTAGCTGAGATTCACGAAATAACAAAGGAGCTCCCGTGGTGTCACGTGCGCGGGAAAGAGAATCCAGCCGATCTAGTGTCGCGCGGTGTCAGTTTGGAAGATCTTCGGTGCTACACTCTATGGTGGCAAGGTCCACCATTCTTAAGTGACCCTGAATTTGAATGTACGTCAGCGGTTTCGGAATACGCTCGTGCAGGGCACACGGTAGATCTTCCCGAAGTTAAGCAGAAAGCGGTACATTCATTTGTCAGCGATACAATTAAGTCATTTTTTCCGTTTCAAAGATTTTCTAAATTTAATCGTATGAAGCGTGCGTGCGCATATATATTGCGATTTATTCATAATACACGTAATAAAAATAATCGTTACATAGGCAATCTTACTGTGAATGAGTTGAGAGAAGCGAATCGGACCTTAGTAAGATTGTCTCAAATAGAGTCGTACCCCGAAGTGTATAGTTTGTTGTATAAGAATAAACCTTTAAATTCATCAAATAATATAAATAAGTTAAACGTATTTATGGATAATGATAAAATTATACGAGTTGGTGGAAGAATAAAAAATTCATTACAATTTAATTTTGACAAAAGGCACCCAATGTTATTATCTTCAAGTCATTTATTTACGTTATTGTTATTCCGCGAGGAGCACATTAGACTACATCACGCGCCACCACAGGCGCTGCTTTATAACGTGCGTGAGGCGTACTGGCCAGTGGGTGGCAGGAATCTCGCCAGGCGCATTGTGCACAACTGCGTAACTTGCGTGCGATTACAAGGTAAAACACTGTCACCTATAATGGCTAATTTACCTCAAGATAGAATTACACCTAGTTTTCCATTTTTACGTTGTGGTGTCGACTACGCAGGGCCAGTATTTACGTTGAACCGTAAGGGCAGGGGTTCGAAATTAGTGAAGAGTTATGTATGCTTATTCGTTTGCTTCGTGACTCGCGCGGTACATATAGAACTCGTCAGTGACCTCTCTTCTGAATGTTATTTACTCGCATTAAAGAGATTTATTTCTCGACGTGGTAAACCTTCTGAAATAGTTTCCGATAACGGAAGGAATTTTGTAGGCCTCGCTAATGATTTTACAAAATTTTTATCAACTTGTTCTGAAGATATTAAAGAATATGCGGTTAGTCAAGACATTAAATTTTCTTTTATTCCTCCTTACGCGCCTCATTTTGGTGGAATCTGGGAAGCTGGGGTGAAATCGTGCAAGCACCACCTGTTACGAGTAGTTGGGAATGCACATTTAACATTTGAGGAGTTTAGTACGGTGTTAACACAAATCGAGGCAGTCCTAAACTCTCGTCCCATTAGTCCCATGTCCTCAGATCCTAACGACTTCCTTCCCTTGAGTCCTGCTCATTTTTTGGTTGGTCGCTCTTTGACAGCGCCCGTCACGGAACAGCTGACTGATGTCCCTGCTCATCGCTTGACTCGTTATGAGATGTTGGAACAGATCAAACAAAACTTTTGGACTCGATGGAGCAAGGAGTATATCTCGGAGATGCAAATAAGGACCAAATGGCGAGTAAACAAGCCTGATCTAAAGCCGAATACTCTCGTGATCATCAAAGAAGACAATACTCCCCCACTGAAATGGAGCCTTGGGCGTATAATTTCGACGAAGCCTGGCAAGGATGGGATTTCCAGAGTGGCGGACATACAAACTTCGGCAGGAGTGATCAGACGCGCATTCCCACGGATTTGCCCATTATTCCAGGGTGATGGTGATGTTGGTGGTGTTGGATGCTAGTGCTTCCAAGGCCGGGGGCATGTTCACGCTTAAATATTATCGAAGGATTTGCATGTCACCTTCCGCCACCCCCACTACTCCAAATCACGTCATCGGCAACGTCGCCCATTGGGCGGCTCGTACGCGATGTGTAGCCGACCAGCCAATGGGCGAAGGCAACGTTGACTACTCAAAAAACGAACTCGCAACGGTGAAGAAGAGCTGGACAGTGAACCGACCACCACAGTTTTAAACCGCTTAAGAAATATTGTAAATTTGTATTATTTTTATTAAAATTATTAAATAAATTGCACACACACCAGTCGAATACCTCGAATCTTTTATAATACCAAACAATATAAATGAATGTCGCTCAGCTAACTAAAGAACGGCTTCTCCAATTCGGCAATTTTTTTTTATGTCTTAAGCCGGCAATCAAACAGACGGGTCACCTGATGTTAAGTGATCAGATGTTTTATTTAAGTCTCATTTTGATTACTTGTAACGTGTAGTGTAACTCAGTGACGTATATTTTCAACACATCTAACTAAAGAGATCACCATGGAATAATTAAAATTCACAGTTACTCTCATAGATAACATGAAAGCAAGCCGCAGTCGCAAACACATCTGGAAAGTGCACTCATGAGACGTTTAAACGTTTATTATTGTTCCCACGGTTGGTATTGGCGTGTGCGATGCTCATTACAACATGCTTCCGCAATTAACCATGGGAGACGATCGACTTTCTAGCTACCAATAATTCTTGTACGTCATAAGCTGCAGAAAGCAGCAATACGACCGGGATATGTAAATGATATAACGAGACAGTTTTGTAGAAACTTTTTGCAATGGTATTCTGGTGATGAGAACGAACGAAAGTAACGATATTAGGATGTTATTTAAAATAATATATACGTTCCTGCATAGAAAACAAGGTTCAAAGTCGAAATATTGTGAACTAAAATGTTTATTAAAAATAGTCATATTTTTTTTTATAGAATAAACACGGATAATAATATAACTATGCATATTTATGTATAAGGAATACTTATCAATTTTTGAACGAATTAAATGGCTAAAGTAATATATAATTTGATTAATTAATTTTAATGTTTGAAACGAGTCCCGGCTCGTAATAACAGAGGTGAAGGTCACAACCTGGTACGCTCTAGCCGAGTGCGGAATTACGACTAACACATGCCATCTTCGGGATATTACGAAAAACTCTCAGATGTCTCTCAGGATTACTAGCTAAGTTTTTCATTACTTGCTGACGTATTTAATTCAATTAACTTTTTTTAATTAGATGCTTGTAGTATGCGGTCTGTCAACATGGAAGGTTCCAAGGTCAATGAGATCATAATGGTACAGTTCCGAACACAATATTTTTTGGAAAGCTGAAACGTTAAATGAAATTCGTTTTGTTTTAATTGAATTTAATACACCTACCTACAAAGGAACTCCTCAACAGTCAACAATGTGGAAACGACAT
>DWIR01000001.1:0-13909 GCA_018248475.1 Parnara guttata | reverse complement strand
CATCATACGTAAAAATACACCGATTAGTTTTCAAAATATTAAAGATTTTCGTCTAATTTTATACGAAAACCGCCCAACCCACCCTTTGTTAATATTTTAAAGTAGACAAAAGTATCGAAAACCTGAAATCTATAAATTATTATCTACCGAAATTCCTTGGTTCTAAACATACCCTTGTGTGTCAACTAGGACAAAAACTCTTGGCGCTATAGAGAAACAAAGCACCATATAGCGAAATCTATAGCGAGTGACCTTGACAATTACTTAAACCACTATTTCCTAAATGGCTCCCCCAGTCACTGAAGTACCACTACCCGCGTCTGCAGAAGACATAAACAGCAGGGACACATACCTCGAAACCGTCCGCAAGCTCATTTCTTGCATCACAACCGCTGTGACAGAGGGAAAGAGTGTTACCGCAGCTAACAAACGCCTGATCTGCTCCGCAGCGGAGGAAATTCGCAGAGCGACGAGAATATTGGAAACAACACTCACATCGACACCACCAGCGCCTTCTCTTCCTGCCACCACCGAAGGATTAAAAGACGAAATTGTCGCTTGCGTCAGAGAGGAGTTCAAACGGCTTAGACAATCAGCGCCGCTGCACTGTCCTTCACAAACCCTCCCATCGTACGCACAAGCCGTAACACTCAAGCCCCAAAAACCAGCCTCGACGACCAAACAAACACCCAAAAATCATCCATACACCAAACCTGCAATCATTGTCTCAGCGAGAACGGAAGTCAAGACGAAACAGGACATCATCGAGGCCTGGAGGCGCAATATAAGTTTCAAAAATTCCGGCTTTGCCCCCAGCAGAGTGCAAGCCGTATCTAATAATAAATTAAGAATCGAGTTCGACAACTTAAAACAAAGAGACGATACCCTCACTCGAATCAAAAATAGCCAGACAATCCACGCCGAACCCGCTCGCAGATTACTGCCTATGCTGATTCTCAAGGGAGTCTCTAAAGACGTTTCCCCTGAGGATCTGGTGAGCATAATCAGCACTCAGAACCCGGAACTCACCAATACAATTAAACAAAAGGAGGATTTGCAGTTCCGGTTCCAGCGCTCCAATAGAAACCCGAACCTGTATAACGCCATACTGCTTGCTCAGCCCACTGTCTGGCGCGAGTGCATGAGCCTGGGTAGAGTCTGCGTAGACCACCAACGCATCCACGTAGAGGAGTTTACACCCTTCATGCAGTGTCACAAGTGCCTTAGCTTCGGCCACACTAAAAACAAGTGTTCGTCCACCGAACAACACTGTGCACACTGCAGCGAATCCAACCACGCAACAGCTGACTGTCCTAATAAAGCCGTGATTAAATGCATAAACTGTGTTAAACACAACACTAGATTCAACTCATCCATCGCCACCACACACAGCGCTACGTCTCACAACTGCCCACAATTACTGTCAATGAAAAACAGAATAATCGAAAGAATAGATTATGGCACCGAACAACTACATTAAACTACTACAGTGTAACGTCGACAAATCTAAAAACAGTTGGCACGAATGTTTAGTTTCCTTCTCCAACCATCCCTATCATTTTGCTCTAATATCTGAACCTTACGTAGGCGCAAACAACGAGGTTAAAAACATCCCCGGAATAAACATCTACCAATTCTCTGACGGCGCGCGTGTCAAGGCCTGCATATTGGCGAAGACAGGTGTCGGCTCTGTACTTGGCCTATCGCAGTACTCTTCGGCAAACCTGTCGGTCATACAACTAACGACAGGAAGTAAGAAGACGTACGTAGCCTCAGCGTACATCGAACCGGATGTCGATGCCAACAACACCATGGAGCGTCTGGACGTTTTTCTTAAAGCTATAGGAGGCGCGAGAGTAATTGTGGGAGGCGACTTTAACGGATGGCACCCAACTTGGGGGAGTGCGAGGGCGAACCCCAGAGGATTAGCATTAGTAGAACTAGCGCACAGCAATGACTTATACGTATGTAACTCAGGAGACACTCCAACTTTCGAAACCATCACTCACGGCCGCAATAGATCGTCCATCATCGACCTCACTCTTGTATCCAGCGACCTTTACAATAGCATCTCTGGATGGCACGTAAACCTAGACACATGCCTCACCTCCCAACACAACGCCATTGAATTTTTACTCAACACCTGTGAAAACACAAATAAACACGCAGAAAACACATCCACATTCCTATACAAGTCAGAACAAGCCAATTGGACAATATTTAGAAACACCCTCCACACGCTTATGGCCAATACAAACATCCTTGACAGGAACGTTGAAAGCTTAAGCCCAGAGGGACTTGAGTCGCTCCTTCGGGATGTCACGGACATTATACACCAGGCCTGTGGAGCATCGATGCGAGTAAAATCTGGCACTGGGAATGGACACAAGCCGCCTTGGTGGAACAGCCATCTTGAGGACCTTAAAAACGAGGTAATCAACATACACCGCAAACTCCGCACGGCCAAGAGACAGAACCTACCATTGGATGACCTCATAGAGCAACAGCAGACCAAAAAAGTCTTATACGCCAGTGCCCTACGTGCAGAGTCGACGAAAAGCTTCCGCAGGTTCTGTGAATTGCAAACGAAGGAAAATGTATGGTCACTCACCAACAGGCTTTTAAAGGAATCCGCCCCTAGACGGCCACCAGCTACCCTTAAAGTTGGAAATACATTCACCTCCTGCGCAAAGGAGACGGCGGAGGCTCTCTTAGAGCATTTTTACCCTGCTGACACTCCAGACACTTTAGCACGACATCACCAACTTCGCGCGCGCTACGACGCTCCCGTAGACACTGGAAACGACCTATCATTCACCGAGGAGGAGGTTATGGAGTGTCTGAAATACATGAACCCCAAAAAGGCCCCAGGGCTCGACCATATAACAGCTGACATATGCCAACAATTTGCATCCGCCTACCCCCGTTTAATCACCAACATCATGAACCGCTGCCTCACCCTTCAACATTTCCCCGATCAGTGGAAAACTGCATACGTCAAAATCATCCCAAAACCTGGTAAAAGCGACTACACATCTCTCACCTCATTCCGACCTATTGGACTCATTCCCGTCCTTGGAAAGCTCCTCGAAAAACTTATCACCAAACGAATTATGCACTGGGCATCCATCACAGGAAAGTGCAATCGACGACAATTCGGCTTCAAGGAGCAAACCGGAACGGTCGACGCCATCAACACGCTAATAGATATTATACAGAAATCTAAACAAGAGAAATTACAAGTTACCGCCGTTTCGCTCGACATTAGGGCGGCTTTTGATAACGCCTGGTGGCCGGTCCTCATCCACCGTCTTAGAGACATTCGATGCCCTAAAAATATCTACGGTCTCATCAAGAGCTACCTCCGAGACAGGCATGTCGTTCTGGACCACGGAGGAGTTCGTGTTTCCAGGGCTACGTCCAAAGGTTGCGTCCAGGGCTCGGTGTGTGGGCCTGCATTATGGAACATCATACTTGATGAACTATTGGATATCCATTTACCACCTGGATGCCATATGCAGGCCTACGCAGACGATGTGGTACTCGTGGTCACCGCCGAAAATATCAAGCGGCTGGAGGAGCTCACGGACACTGTTCTCCAGCAGATAGTGGATTGGGGCAAAAGCGTCAAACTCGAATTCGGTGCCTCCAAAACACAACTGATTGCCTTCACCCCCAAGGCCAGAACACTTACGGTTCAGATGGACGGTCAAATCTTAAAACCCTGTAAAGAGATCAAGCTCCTCGGTATAATTCTGGACGAGAAGCTCCTTTTTGGGCGCCACGTACAGTACGTTCTGGGAAAAGCGTCGCGAATATTCAGTAAGCTATGCTTGTACTCCCGACCAACCTGGGGTGCTCATCCCGAGAACGTGCGCACCATCTATCTTAGCGTCATCGAGCCAATCGTCACCTACGCTGCCGGGGTTTGGGGACACGTAGCAAACAAGCGCCACATCAAAAAATCTTTGATAAGCATGCAACGCGGTTTTGCCATAAAAGCCATCAGAGGATTCCGCACCATCTCAACCTCCGCTGCTCTGGCTCTCGCACGATTTACTCCCCTAGACCTAAAAATCCGAGAGATACACCAAATTGAAAAAGTCAGGCTCACTGGGAAAACTGAATTCCTCCCCAGTGATATTCACTATGAGAAACCTGTCCCCGTCCAGGACCTTCTACATCCTGCTAGAAGGCTGACTATAAAACCCATACCTTCCTCTGAAAACCAAACCAACCCCAAAACGACGAACAGCACTCTGGTCACTCGCGTATTCACTGACGGAAGTAAGCAGGACGACGGATCAGTTGGAGCCGCATTCGTGCTTTACAGGCCCGGAGACACCGAAACATCTGTAACAAAAAAGTTTAAATTACACAGTAGCTGCACGGTCTTCCAGGCAGAGCTGTACGCCATCTGGAAAGCCTGCCAGTGGATTGTAAGCGAAAATCATCCCAACACATACATCTTCACCGATTCTCTCTCATCAATATACGCAATAAATAACAGAAGCAACACACACCCCATCATAGTGAACATACACAAACTTATACAAGCTAACCAAATCACACACAACATTTATATAGACTGGGTAAAGGGACACTCTGGTGTCATAGGCAATGAGGAAGCCGATGTGGCTGCCAACTGCGGCGCACGCATGCATAAGGCCCCTGACTACTCGCAGTTCCCAATATCGTACGTCAAACACAAGCTTCGCACAGAACACCATGCCATCTGGCAAGCCAGATATGAAAGCTCCCCGCAGGGCTCACACACAAAAACACTACTCCCTAAATTGAACGACATCAAGGAACTCAGCAAATGCACACAAACCACCTTTCAGCTTACGCAAATACTCACGGGCCATGGATTTAACAAGTCATACCTACACCGTTTCAAAATAGCACCAAATGACACTTGTCCCTGCGATGACACATCTAGCCAAACTATAGAACACCTCCTAAGGTATTGCCAAGCATTCGCCGCGAAAAGGCACATTCACGAAGAGAGATGTCACGCAGTACAAGTGTCACCGTATAACTTAACTGAAATATTAAAAAAGAAATCCACGGTTAACTCGTTCACTTCATTCTGCCAAACAATCATCAACAACATCAAGAAAATAAATGAAAACAATTAGAAAAATTATGTTATTATTAAAAGTTAATATGTATTTACATATAATAATCGTAAAATTGATACATATAAGTCAATAAATATATTTAAATAAGGGCATAACGAAATACATAAAAAGTGGTATATTCATGTAAAATTTGTAAGTAATTATGAACAATGAGAAACACATGTGTAAGCATAAATATAAATATAAATATATATATATATATATATACAATAGTACGGGGTTATGTATTCTGGTCAGAAACGTATCAAATAGCGATCTGCCAGAAAACATACTCCATAAATGGCGAAACAAATTTACACAACGAGAATCAAAATGCCAAATATCGAAAAACATAAGTTTGAAGAAAAAAAAAAAAAAAAAAAAAAAACCTAACCTAACCTAACCTAACCTAACCTTACCTAACCTCGAGTCCCGCGCCCACTGCCGTAACGAACGCACGCGTCCACGTGTTTCTAAGTCCCAAAAAAGTCGTTTTAATTCTATGAAAGTGGTATTTTTTGAGAAAATTGCATCGTGTTTGGTGTCTGTGTGTGTCTCTCTGTGTCCCCTATCGATTGGAAGCAGTGTTGCGTAAATCGGAATAAATTTCACGGAGTTATCCCGGAAAAACTGTAAGTTTTCATTTTAAAACTTCCTTTACACGCATACGCTGCCTAAACAAGATCGATAACCCTAATTTTTTATTTGTCATCTAAATAGAGACCATCAAGACGCACATTTTGACACGTCACACAAATTTTTTGGACTACTATTTTCCGAGATATTTTGGTTTTTCCCAAAACCACGTGGCCACGTGCTTTGCTTTATAGTGACCGTGGCGCTCGTGTAAGAACTGTTCTCGATACTCTTAAAAGCCCTCTTTTCATATCCGTTTTTAGTTTTCCGGTACCTCAATTATTTCTCCAGATTTTCATACATAACCTAAATTCGAGGTTAAGTTCCCCCACTTTTTTCAAAATTTCTCGTAAACTAAATCGATAACCATACTTTTTTATTTTGTCATAATCAGCGCCTTTCTAAGACGCACATTTTGATATATTACACGGAATTTTTCCAATCCAATTTGCGAAGTTATTAAATTTTATCTAAAAACCACGTGGACACGTGCTTACGGAAATTGCGGCGTGAGCAAAATTCCAACAGCGGGACTTTGTTGCTTGCTCTTAAATTATAGTATTCCCATCAAAACGTTTTTAAATTGATAAGTATTCACCACAGTAACTCTAAAAAAACCAAATTTTAATTTCCAAATTTCAAAATAAAATCGTATTTAGAAATCTATTAAACAATTGTAACTATTCCATCAAAGGCCTTGTCTCAGAGCACAATCTGATCCCTCAATTAGTTCCCAGCTCGACCTCCTGAGCGACCTCGTCCCTTGACCTCATCTTGGTCAAACAGAATTTTTCCCGTCCTTTTCTTACATCTGGTCTCTTCTGTCACCTTCCCCCCTTACCGCCATGTCGGGAAGAGCTCAGGCACAGCCACCCAAGAAGAAGAGCCCGGTCGAGAGGATGAACGTGCTCCGGAAAAAGGTCCTGGCGAAAACAGCTAACAAACTATACCAGGACTGTGACACAGCAAGTGTACACCCACCCAGCCTCAAGACCCCTCCGGAGAACGCGGAAAGCATCACCACAGGAGACCATGCCCCTATCACCCCTGAGGTTACAAGTCCCCGACGTGTTGTCAAAGCTCGAAGGGACTCTTATACCACCATCTGCTCTGACAGCAGCGTGGAACCGCGGGCGGAACTTCACACGCCGACGGGAGACATGGATGAAGGCACTCTGTGGGACACTCTTGCGACGAGGAGAACAAGTATGCTCCCGGCTACCAGCAAGCGGACGGGAGTTATCATGGACCTGGCCACCCAGCGGGCGAACGAGCTCCTCCAGGCGGGCAAAGCAGCCTTAGAGGGGGCAGGGAACATGAAGAGGGAAAATAAGGCCCAGGTGCACGACTGCCTCCAGGAGATGTACGAGGTGGTCCTCGCACTCTCCGACTCTAGGGCGAGACACCGAGTGAACCTGGAGGTAGAAAGATCGCGAGCCGCGCGAGAATTAATGCGGGTTGAGAGAGCCCATACAAAACAACTGGCGGAGCTACATGTCGAGTCGGCGAAGAGGTCGCAGGCGAACTACGATCTCATTGCCGAATGCAAGAAAACGGTGGAAGGGATCCGCACGTGGCTCAATTTCGAACTGGACGAGCCCCTGAAGACCTTAGCCCTTCTAAAGGCAGAGCTCACGGCGAGGAAAGCGACCCCCCGCCATTCACTTCCAGCGATAACGCCACCCTCGACACCTACACCAACGGACCTAGCACCGCGACTTGAGGCTCTCGAATCCCTTTTAAAAGACTCGGCTGTACAACTCAAGGACCTCCGCTATAGGATGGAGGTAATAGCCGAGTCCCAGAAACAGGATCTAGCCCGTGCAGCTCCTTTCGAGCCCGACCATCAAATTCACGAGGCGATATTAGAAATAAGAAACACACTACAGAATGGTAGACCAGCAGCGATGGACAAACCACAAGTAGACATGACACCATTGGTTGATCTCATCAGGGACACTAAGAAGGCTGTGGAACAACTCGCCGCGGAAATAAAGACCCACGAACCGCCTCAGGAGGAATCCAGAGCAGTCCGGACAAGTGTGGAGAAACTCTGCAAGGAGGTGTCTGAACTCAAAGACACCACAATTGAAGTTTCCGCGCCGATAAGGATGGCGGTAGAGGAAGCTCATAAGAAAGTTACGGAGCTTACCACAAAAACGGCGGAGGTATCCCCAACCACCGAGCGCCGTGACCAACTACAACGGCGCTCAAACCCCCGCCCGCCTCCGACCCCAACACCGAAACACGGCCTCATCTTGGAGTCCATTGACCCGCGGCACACTAGCGAGGACATCGCCAAGTGTGTCAAGAGCAAAGTTGATGTCATAGCCAAGGGGATCAGAGTCAATAAGATCTCCAAACTCAGCAAACAGCGCATAATTATCAACTGCGATACGGAGACTGACAAAAGGAACCTACAGGAGGCTATCAAGTCCTCGGCTACGACCATTACCACATCCGACGCCAAAGCACGCAAACCCCAACTGCGGCTCTTGGGCGTTGTGGCGGACCTCTCAAACAAAAACATTGAGGACGCCTTGGTCAACCAGAACATAAACCTAATAGGCGAACTTAAACCAGCGGACAAGACGTTCAGAGTCTTGAGGCGCACTAAAGGCCGCACCAAGGAACTCACAAACGCCATCGTTGAGACTTCTCCGGCTGCATGGACCGTGCTGAGAGACAATAAACTCCGCATCGGGTACCAAATCATCACGGCAGTGGACCAGTCCCCCGTTATCCAGTGCTATAAATGCATGGGATATGGCCACCGGGCATCCACGTGCCGTGACGTCACCAGGTGCGGTTACTGTAGCGGCGACCACGACACCAGAACGTGCAACCGCGCTAACGCCGCACCCAACTGCACCAACTGCTCGGCGCTGCGGAAGGGGCCACACCCTCACCCGGCATACAGCTCGGAATGTCCAGAGTTTGTCAAATGGGACCGAATAGCCAGGTCAACCGTCGCCTATTGCTGAAGTGGCCAAGGGCGCATCTCAGGAAGTTACACGTTTCGCCCAAATTAATCTAGGCAGGGGATATGCTGCCACCAAAGAAACTCTCAACGAGGCCATATCCAGGAAAACTTCTGTTCTACTTCTCCAGGAACCATATGTGGGAGCCAAGGCTCAAGTTACTATACCACACCGAGTAGTGCAGAAAAACACGACTGACATCAACAATCCGGTCAAAGCAGCAATTGTCTTCCTTGACTCCAACATCAGAGTCATTGAGAACCCCGATCTCATCACTGAGACAATGGCGACAGCCATCGCCGTTGTGGGAAGGAGACAAATCGGCATCATCAGCGTGTACCTGGACAAAAACAAGGATATCGAAGCCGACCTAGTAAGCATTGAAAAGATCATCGCAGCTCTAGGGACCGACCACGTCATACTTGCGGGTGATTTCAACGCCAAAAATCCCTGGTGGGGGGGAGATGACGAAGACAACCGGGGCATTACAATCATGGAATCACTCGCTAAATTGGATCTTAACGTGGTTAACAGTGGAGGACCTCCCACTTTTCATATCTACAGGGGAGACAAACTGTACCAGAGCTATGTTGACGTTACCATTGCATCCAGTACGGCATTCAACTACGTAAAAAATTGGAAAGTCGACCCGGACTTCTGTACTTTATCTGATCACAGGGCCATCACCTTCGATGTCTACACGGACACACGGGCAATCAGCGAAGCACCACGTCGCTCCACTCGGATTTTCAACACCTCAAAAGCCCGGTGGGGACTCTTTAGGTCGGCCCTCTCGGACGAACTCGGCTGTAAAAAGATACTAGCCCAGTACATTGACCAGATCGATAATCCACATGAACTGGAAGCCATTGTACGGTCCTATCAAGAATGCATTACGTCGGCCTGCGGCAAAGCCATCCCACTGCTGTCCCATACTGTTCGCCTCAACAGGAACCAATGGTGGTCCTTAGAACTCACCTCCAAAAGAAAAACGGTAATACGGCTCAGAAGGAGGATTAAACACGCCAACCCGAGAAGGAAACCATTAGTCATCGAGGAGTACAAGGCGGCTTTACAGGAGTACAAAGACGCTATATCCGAGGCGATTGTGACGAGCTGGAAGAACTTCTGCTTAGCACAGGATAGAGAAAACTTGTGGAGTAATGCATACCGGATCATCAAAAGGAGCACCGTCAGGGAAGAGGACAAGCTACTGCGCTCATCCTCTAGCAACATTCTCTCTCCCACGGAGTCAGCCCAGCTACTCGCTGACACTTTTTACCCCAATGACGATCCGGCTACTGACACTCCAGAACAAGTGTCCGCTCGGGCAGCAGCGACTTCCGCGATAAACAGCCTGGAGGAAGCACATCTAGCCCCCCCTCTCCCCTTCACCACCGCGGAAATCGAAAGTGTGCTCTCCAATATGAGCGCCAAAAAAGCACCCGGATCGGACGGCTTCACTGTAGACATTTGCAGGGAGGCCTACAACACCAACACTTCCAGTCTCCTATCTATCTATAATAAATGTCTAGGCCTAGGATACTTCCCGAAGGTATGGAAGTCAGCGACCATCAAGGTTATACCCAAAGCTGGCAGGGACGACTACACCAACCCTAAATCATACCGTCCCATCGGTCTCCTACCTGTCTTGGGAAAGATTCTAGAAAAGATGTTTGCACACCGCATTTTGTGGCAACTGGGCTCTACTAAGTTGGACCCTCGACAATATGGTTTTATGCCCCAAAAATCAACAGAGGACGCGCTCTATGACGCCACCGGAATAATAAAAACAGCGATTAAAAACAAGAAAATTGCTATCGCAGTCTCACTCGACATTGAGGGAGCCTTCGATAACGCATGGTGGCCTGCAATCATCCTGCAACTACACCGGAAGGGCGTCGACACCGAAATGCTCAAGCTGGTCTCCAGTTATCTCTCCGGCAGGCAAATCAAACTCTCCTACGCCGGAGAGGAGATCCGTAAAAACAACAACAAGGGCTGCATCCAGGGATCAACTTGTGGACCCCTTCTATGGAACATCCTCTTAGACGGGCTCCTTGAGAACCTACACAACAAAGGGATCCATGTGCAGGCCTTCGCCGACGACGTCCTTCTTATCGCCACCGGTGATTCTGAGGAAAAATTGCAAACCGACATCAATGGGACACTTGCCACAGTTCTGAAATGGGGTAACTACAACAAACTCCGTTTCGCCCCGAACAAGACCCAAGCGATACTATTTACCAAGAGGCTTAAGTACACCCCTCCCCGCTTGGTCATGGGCAGCGCAGAGATTTCTTACAGCGACCAAATTAAGATCCTGGGTCTTATCCTAGACCGCAACCTTGGATTCGCTCACCACCTAGACATGGTCATCAAAAAGTCGGCCAACATCTACAAAGCGGTCTCAAGGATGGCCCGAGCGCACTGGGGACTTAAATCGGAGATTGTCAAGACGATATACACCGCCGTCATCGAACCCGTAATGCTTTACGCCGCGTGCGTCTGGGCCGAAAGCTGCAATAAAACCTACCTGCGCAAACGCCTAGAAGGGACCACGCGATTGTTCGCCATTATGATCTCCAAAGCCCACAGGACTATATCCCTCCCATCGGGATGCATCCTCGCGGGCATTCTCCCCTTGGACTTACGCGCTTTGGAGAACAAGGAGCTGTACGAGCTAAAGCGTGGTAAACCCCTGGAGTTACTCCCAGACCGCCTCATGGAAAGAGCCGATAGCCCCTTCAGCCAGCCCCATCCAGCACTTCGGGGTAGTCTCTCATTCGGAACCATCAACGTGGTCGAAGAATTAGAAAACATTGAGGACTGCACCCATATTTACACAGACGGCAGTAAGATCGAAGGTAAGGTCGGCGCCGCCGCCTCCATTTGGGAGAGAGGACAAGAAATTATAGCCAAGAAGTCTCCTCTCGCTAGCTACTGCACCGTTTTCCAGGCGGAACTGCTGGCCATCGTAAAGGGGATCGAAGCAGCTAAACGACGCAAAGGAACTGGGAACCTGGCCATTCTCAGCGACTCTCGGTCCTCGCTCGAGAGTCTCTGTGGCACCCAGTCTCTTCACCCTCTAGTCACCACCATCAGACATCAGATAGAGGAATTAAAGAACCAAGGGACCCAAGTCAGCCTATATTGGGTCAAGGCTCACATTGGCATACCGGGGAACGAGAGAGCGGACGTTCTGGCTAAGGAAGCGGCGCAGAAATCAAAGACAGCGCCTGCTTACGACCTCTATCCGCTCTCCTTCGCAAAACGCACCATCAGAAACAAAACCCTCGAGAGATGGCAGAGCCGGTACATTACCAGTACAGCCGGTTCGGTGACCAAAATCTTCTTCCCAGACGTCGTCGAGGCATATCAGACCGTGCTGAAGCTGCCTAAAAACAACCTTATGGCTCAATTACTTACCGGTCATGGAGGGTTCAGGGCATATCTCCACCGGTTTAACTTGGCTGACAACCCGGACTGTATCTGTGGGTACTCAGTTGGCGAATCACTACAACATGTCATTCTCGAGTGCCCCAGATTCTCCCGAAGAAGATGGGAATGTGAGACCATACTCGGGTTTCCACTAGACTTACAAACCATCCGTACAGCCATTAACGACGGAACCCTCAGGAAAACCTTTCTCGACTATGCCCTACACGTAGTCAGGGAGACTGGAAGAGCTAATGGATCCAGACCTTTATACTAAACACCATTTTTACAGGACGAACCTCACCATGGCATCCCTAACACCAAGCACACCAACCTTCGATCGAATAGCCTCGGAGGTAGCCCTGCAACCCAGCTCTTCAAGCACGGGCTCCGTTCTTCTCAGAACCTT
Organism: Parnara guttata; assembly: GCA_018248475.1. Taxonomy (NCBI): domain Eukaryota; kingdom Metazoa; phylum Arthropoda; class Insecta; order Lepidoptera; family Hesperiidae; genus Parnara; species Parnara guttata. The sequence goes on along the minus strand of DWIR01000001.1, from coordinate 1,322 downwards.
CAACGGGGCAACGGTGCAGGACTTCAAATTGGTCCGCTCCAGCTCCACGCAGACGGTCGACGCAAGAGACACCACTGAAGCAACCAAAGACCCCAGCAATTACACACCCTGTGCCACCGGAGTATCACCTGGCGACACCTACAATAATCTTGAAGACGCCATGGCCATGGCCACCCTTAAACGCAACAACGTGTTGGGAGACGTCAGAAAATATCTGGCGTACTATACTCACCATCCGGAGAACTCCTTACAGGGAGACACAAGAATGGCCCTCAGGGCCAAAATTAACAACTACGGCCTGCCAGCCAACGACCCGGCACTACAGGATCTCTACATCAAGTTCCTTGTACGCCAAGGGTTCAAGGAACAGGAGATAAACTGGGACCTTGACTGCTTCAGGCGGTCTCTCGAAGCCGAGCGCCTGGTACGACTCCAACGTGCCAGGACAGCCGGGGTCTCTTACTATTCCCCTATTCCACCTCGGGGGCAATCGTCTGAACGGGGGCACTGTGACCCTGAATTCTGCACCATCTTATAACACCGGGCGCCACGTGGCTCCCCCTCCTAGCCGTACGCGGCACTCCAACATTTCGCAGCTGTACTGGCTGGGTCCGGGGGGGCCACCTCCGAGTCCCACATGGTCTCCCTCCTGGCTGCACGCGCGGCATCCTCACGGTCATGCTGCTGCGTCGGCTGGGACTGGGGGACCATCTCCGAAGGGGAAGTGCAGTGTTTAGTGCCCTAATAAACCAATCTGGTGTGTTCTGTGCGCGTGCATCTTAAGTGCAAGGTGTTTGTGACGACCTAATAGGGATCTAAACAGTGGAGAAGCAAGAAGTAGTGTTAAGGACCTTAGAGTAGTCTAAGTCAGCCCCCTGAGGGGCATTCCACTATTTATAAGACGGGGGGCCGAAAGGCCCCTCTGTAACTATCACTACTCTAATCTCACCCTCACACCACACTTTCTCCCCTCTGCCCCCTAGAACCCTCCCTTAGCATAGGTCTACCCCATGCAGCTGGGACCACTCGAGGTGTTTGTGCCACGAGTGGTTCTTTGCGCTGCAACGGGTAAGGTCAAGGAAAAGACTATAAAACCACCTTAGGATAGGTCTCTATTAACATAGGTCTACCCCATGCAGCCGGGGCCACTCGAGGCGTTCACGTCACGAGTTGTTCTTTGCGCTGCAGCGGGTAAGGTCAAGGAAAAGACTATAAAACCACCATAGGATAGGTCTAGGTTAGTAACTTCTAACATAGGTCTACCCCATGCAGCCGGGGCCACTCGAGGTGCTCGCGTCACGAGTGGTTCTTTGCGCTGCAAC